>JAAAKQ030508660.1:0-19872 GCA_010016005.3 Zanna intricata | reverse complement strand
GGTGGTGTACCGCAGGGATCCGTCTTGGGACCACTGCTTTGGGTCATTGTTTTCGATGGCCTGCTTAGGCTTCGGTTACTCCCCGGAGCTGAGGCCATAGCCTACAACTTGGCTGTTATGATTGACGGCAAGACCGAGCAGGAGTTGGAGGACACAGGAAAAAACACCTCCTTGGAGATGATTCGAATATGGTTAACTGAACATGGTTTATCACTTGCTTCAGACAAGTGTGAGTACATTAGACTGTCTGGAAGGAGGCTTAGTACTATTAACTTGCGGTTTGGTCAACTGGGAGAGACAATTGACAAGGCCTGTCGCTTCACAGAGCACATATTGGAGAGCTGTAGCAGGGCTGAGAGGACCATGAAGTCACTGAACATTATTATGGCTTCTCAGATGGCGCCAAAATCATCAAAGGGAGGCTTATCATGTTGACCATCACTTCAGCTATGCTATATGCTGCACCGGTGTGGAGGGCTGCTATCGATGTCAAGTGGAACAGAGCGAGACTACGGACGATACACTGAAGAACTTTGCTGGAAATAATACAAGGGTACAGGACAGTTTCCTATGAGGCGTCTTGTGTGCTAGCGGAGGTTCCTCCCATTGATCTGCAGGTAATAGAACGGACTGCAGTTTTTGATGGCTTGGGCAAGGAGGGGAAAGAGGTCACTATGATGAACTGGACGGAGAGATGGCGTATGACAGTGGTATCAGCATGGACAAGGAGGCTGGTTCCTGAACTAAATCCGTGGTGCTCTAGGCGATTTGGGAGGTGAACCACTGTATTACACAACTGTTCACTGGGCATGGCTGTTTAGAGTCTTACCTTCAGAGAATTGGCAAGAGGGCTGCTAGAACGTGCATGTACTGTGAGAAAGACGATACTGCTGAGCATACTCTGTTATTGCCCGGAATGGCGGCAGCAGAGAGCTCTATGGCTGGGCTGGCCGGACTCAGTACCGAAGAAGTTATTCCTTACATTCTGAGCAGTTACGAGTACTGGAGAGCTGTGGACGGATTTGTGATGCAGATCATGAGCGGGAAGGCTGCTGAGGCCAGGAGAAGGGGGCTATGACTGGCTGCTGAGATGTAGCAAGAGGATTGTGATATTGGAGTCTTCACGGATCGGATGGTGGAGTCAAGGGAGAGGGAAAGCCTCCTGCTGAGTCAACGCGCATCCCTGCTTGCGAGGATAGGCGGCGATGATGACGCATGGGGACTCCTGAACCCTAGTCGTGAACACATACATACATGAACACCCACACATACAAAAAAAAATTAACAGATGCAAATGAATACATACATATACGAACACCAACACATACACCAATATGAGAGAAAAAAAAGTGTGGTGTGGATTAAGATGAATGAATGTGATGGACGAATGAGTGTGTGATACCAAGGACAAAGAATGAGGAAGATGGACACAGATAAAGCCCACAATAAAGTGTGGTGAAGAAACAGACCGGAGGGGGAAGGGGTGATGTATAGCCCTCTGCTGAGTTGTCATCTGTCTGGGCTTGCTCGGGTGGGTGGCGATGATGATGTACGGGGACTCTCTAACCTCAGAACCCAAAGGCACCTTCCCAAGGCTGAATAATGCTTAATTGCGGGTCTGGTCTCGGGAAGAATGGTGAGGGAGGTTTAGTCGGTATGGGGCTGGTTATATATGCCTAACAACACCTTGGCAGAACTTGTTAGCTTCTTAGCTAGTCCTTGACGAATAGCGTCCTGGGTCCGAGCCCGACACCTGTGGTGGCGTGCGTAAATGGCATTCCTTCACCACCAACCCAAAAAAAAAAAAAAAAAATCCAGTCACTGGCAGATGCAGCCATAAAACTGCAGTTGTATTCTAGTCGTCGGTCGTAGCAGCCGAATATTCATAAGCAAAACCAGTCATAAGTTTTTTATTACTCATAAGCTAATTATTTAGATTAATAAGTTCATTATTCAAGTGTAAAACAATTATTATTCATTTGTGAAAATTATACGAAACAGTTAACGTCAACGCATACAAACAATGTACTACAATAAATAATCGTTTAATCAAGAGCTGGTCTTTATTCATTTAAAAACGACTATATCACATCAGCTACTGTACATAATATATTATATACTGGTCCCTCGCACTAGACTACTTTACTTCAACAACTTCTACACCATAACACCATGTATCGCCATATTCTTATTTGTAGTGACTCGTACAGTGCTCTCCAAGCCCTAGAAAACTTCTATTCCAGACATTCTATTGTCATAAAAATATATAACACAATCGCCAAGTTGAACCATCGCAACAGACAGGTGAGTTTCTGATGTATGCCTAGCCACGTGGGGATTCCAGGAAATGAACGTGCGGATTCCGCAGCTAAAGACGCATGTGGTCAGCCTTCTTTCACTACACGTGTTAGTACATGCGACTTTATTAATCATACAAAACTCACTCTTCGTGCAAAGTGGCAAGGTGATTGGACGGCCACAGTCGATGATAAACTACGACATACTGTGTTGCCATGGGACTCTTCAAACAGAAATATTTGTCTTAGGAGCTATCCTTTGCTGATTGTGGATAGGACATACTAGAGCCACAATCCAGGTGATACATTGTAGTAAAAATAACGTATCTTTTTTGTATTCACCAAATGTCCTTTTTTATGAGTTTCTTTGGATTCTCTATTATATTATGAAATATAAAATGTAAACACCAAGCTAGTGGGTAGAAAAAAATCTAAAATAATAACAAATAACTGAGTCACGTCCTAAAAGTTACATGTTTGGACATAAATCATCATAACTGTCAATCTTCATGGCTGTCGACTGAGCAAAAATTATTATAATTCTACACAAAACAGAGAACACGAACATACAAACAAAACCTTTGTAAGACAAAGATAGAACGAGTAGGAAATTATATATCTCGCTCAGAAGGGTCAAATAAGGCCTTTTCAAGCCAGCCATAAACCTCTATAAGAAAGGAGTGTAAAAACGTTCCCATATATATCCTACAATATATTGTGATACCTTCTTGGAAACAGCAATACTAGACAAAAAATTAAATCGTATCAGAAGTACATATTATTAAATTGTTAACAGTGCAGCATCACAATGCCTTGAAATCATGTAAATGATGAGGTTGTGTTATGTTATGGTGAGTTACTGTAAAATTAAATAAAAAAATTACACCTTTAAATAAAAAAGCATATCATTTGTACTTTCAATGTAAAATTGGTGATCAGGTTAAGACATGGGCTGCTCATATAGTATGCACTAATTGTTATGTATATTTAAGAGAATGGCTGAAAGGTAGGCATGGAAGGCTTTGCCATTTGGTGTACCTATGGTTTGGAGTGAACCAAAGGATCATGTGATCAATTATTAGTTTTAACAAGGTGTCTGGAATTTCTAAAAAATCTAAACATACTGTAAAATATCCTTCAGTGCAATCTGCAGTCAGGCCTGTACCTCACAGTGAAATTATTCTAGTTCCTACGCCACATGTGAATTTGTTTCAATAGCAGCGATGAAGAATCAGGCAGTACTGAAGAAGAAAACAATGATTTTGAATTATTTCCAATAAGCCACATCTTATATAACAAGAATTAAATGACTTGGGTTAAGGATTTAAATTTTTTTATAAATCAAGCTGAACTGTTTGGATCGAGACTGCAAGATTGGAATTTACTTCAAAAAAAATCAAATATCTTGGGCTTTCAAAGCCAACAAATAAACAAATAGAACTTTCTCAATACTACATTGCCAAAAATAATTTGGTTTATTGCAAAAATATTGATGAGCTTATGCTGCACTTAGGAAAGTTCATAAACCTAAGGACTGGCACCTTTTCATAAATTTGTCCAAGTACAGTTTAATATTGGTTCTACTACATAACAGTAACAAATATCCTTTAAAACCAAATGCTTAGTGTTTGAAAGAGGCATACAATGTGATGAGAGATGTTCTTGAAAAAATAAATTATAAAAATCATAGCTGGAACATATGTGATTATTTGAAAGTTATAGCTATTTTGTTACGCATGCAGAGCTAGGCTATACTAAGTATAGTGTTTTCTTTGTGAACAGGACTGCCGAGCTAGGGATAAACATTATGTTACCAAAGAGTAGAAGAAATGAGACAGCTTAACTCCCAATGGGAAAAATATTATTCATGTGCCCTTAGTAAAACACCAAAAAATATTTTTACCCTCTCTCCATATCAAGCTAGGACTAATGACAAATTTTGAAAAAGCAATGAAGAAGGATAGTCCCAGATTTTTGTACATCAGACAGAAATTTCTGAATGTAAATAAAGGAAAAATGAAAGAAGTAATATTTGTTAGTCCTCAAATAAAAGAGTTGTCAAACTTATTGTATTTAACTCTATGTTAAATAATGTAGAAAGTGCAGCCTAAGCTTCATTGAAAGATGTTTACATAACTTTTCTCGGCAAACAAAAATCCAACAATTATCACAATATTGTTATCAACTTCTTACTTCATACAGAGCTATGATATGTAATGTGGCTTTGAAAATACATTTCTTCTACTCGTATCTGGATTCTTTCCTAGTCAACCTCGGAGACGCAAGTGATGAACACAGGGAACGTTTCCACCAACACATTTTGGTGATGAAAAGCAGCTATAAAGAGAAATTGAATACTAACATGCTTGCCGATTACTGTTGGACAATAATTAAAATTGAAATGATATTAAAACATCAGCGAAATCATTCTAACACAGGAATGGCCATTAAAAATTATAAATTTTACAGATTTTAACTATACTTTTCCTTAATTTTTTTTGAAGCATAATTTTATTTAAAAATAAGGGTGTCAGAAAAATTGTTTTTGCAGATCTGTAATGTATGCAAAAAAGCAATTCAAGAAATGCTATCACCACACTTAGAGAAACACTAAAAAAAAAGTTTAGTAATTTTTTGTCCATCAGTGTAATCAAAGAACATAAAAACGAAGCAGTAATAAAAAAGGGAGTCTGACAAGGATAATCCCTTTCCCTGTTACTTTTTAATCTTTACATAGAACTAGCAGTTAATGAAGTTAAAGAACAATTTAGAACCAAAGTAACAGCGCAAGGTGAAAAGATAAAAATGCTATGATTTGCTGATGATATAGTAATTCTAGCAGAGTAAAAAAGATTTATAAGAAATACTCAATGGCATGGATGAAGTCCTATGCAAGAACTACCTCTCTCTTTATCTGTTTAGCCTCTGGAACTACCGCAAGTTATTACTTCAGAGGATGAATGAGGATGATGTGTATGAATGTGAATGAAGTGTAGTCTTGCACAATCTCAAGTTGACCACTCCTGAGAAGTGTGGTTAATTGAAACCCAACCACCAAAGAACACTGGTATCCACGATCTAGTATTCAAATCCGTATAAAACCGCATGAAAATAAACAAGAACAAAACAAAAGTACTAAAATGTAATAGAAATAATGCAGATAGATAATTGAATATAAAAATAGAAAAAGAAAAGATTATCGAGGTAGAAGGATTTTGTTATTTAGTAAATAGAATTATTAAAGATGGATAAAGACAAAAAAGTGGTGCAAAAGCAGGAATACTTTGGTTTTTTTTACACCTTCACAGAGTCACACATGGGACTCTATTTCTTGTTAATGCGCCATACTGTTCTGTATAAAATTAGAAATCTATTTTATAGTCTACACCTTATTTTCTGTTTTCTTGACTAGATGGGCAGTTTTGAAACAAAGTCAATTGCTTGAAAGAGCTTACACACACCAATGTGAATCCTAATTATTGTAAGAAGAAATTCTTTTTGTAAGAGTTCATATTTCTTGTGATATGCTGCAACATTTTACTTTGAATAAAAGTTATCAGCAAAATTTGGAAAAAGTAAATATGGGATTGAATGCAGCTATAAAAACTATAAAGTTTAATAATTTTATTACATGGGTTTCTGCTTTAGTTAAATCCACAGCCAAGAAAAATGAAGTCTTGAAACAATTTAAACAGTTCATACTAGTAATAAGAATTGCTTTATTGATTATGAAGGTAAAAGCTGAAAACAATTCTACTCAGATTTATTTATACCGATTTCTACTGATCACATCTGAAAGAGCCTCAATTTGTTTACATCAAAATTGAACTCAAAATGCTATAGATTAATTTTGAATAAAACTACATCCCAGCTTAGGGAGATTTTGGACAGTTACATACAGCCTGGAATAGAAGTCATCAAGATCTAATAGTGACAATTCTATTTTCCACATCATTTATTTCTATGTCATATATTCATGTATTTTATAATCCACAAAACAGGATAACTCTTTTATGATCATTGAGGTTATGATACAAAGGAGAATGTTATTTCCAGAAGCTCACTTGTAACTAAATAATGAACAATAATAATGTCTGTTTGACAGTATAACATTCCTATAAAAAATGTCCTGTATTATCTTGCAGATTATATTGTTAACTGGATTAAAAATAACATACGTATTCCTGTACTTTTAGTCTTTTTTTTTTTTAACTAACTAAACACTACCATTAATTTACCTATTTTTCAATGCAAGTTAGGAGAGAAGATAAAGCCTTAACAAATAAATTCATCTAGATTTAAAACAACCTAGAGTTAACACTGAAATAACTTATTACTTTTATTTTATACAAGACTTAAATCATATTATAGATTCAGCTAATGTGTTTAGTTTCTCATTGCCTTATGCTACACTAAAGAAAAATACATCATTCCATTTGTTTGAACTCTCAGAATTATTACAAACATTCTATTTTAAAAATTAATAAATGTATTTATAGATTATTTTTGGACAAATTTTGTAAATAAAAAAAAGAAAGAAAAATTATACATGAAATATGTATGCTAGCTCATTATGCATTGTATTAGACTTTTTGTAATCTTTAGTATTATTAAAAATCTGACTGGGTGTCATCATAAAACATTCTTTTTGATCTAAACTATTGTTTCTCCCCTGATTTTTTCTCTATCTCTTCCTTTCATGATTAATGTTATGTAGATAAAAAAAATTTGAAATTAGAAAAATGCAACTTTCAAGTTGCTTTTATTTTTATTTATAACATCACAATTAAGCGCACTTTATAATTATTTAAGTTAAAAATGCAGTTCTTTTATATGTTTATTTCTTATTTTTTAAATGTTTTAAATCTATATCAATCTCTACTCAGGATTGTCTATGGGCCTTTGTACTGAATAAATACACTATTATCAGTTACGAGAATAAGGTTGATAGCAAATGAAAAAATTAAAGAAAAGTATCTTTCTTTATTGATTTCAAATTCAGAGATGGCAATTAAAGATTACACCACTACATTACAAATAATATGACAGAATACATCAACTATCGGGCAGCAGCAGCCTTCATATAAATGACAAACGAAGCCTGTATGCCCTCTAGTACACATTCAATTTGAATTCCCTTCTATTAACAAAACAAAAGTAAATTTTCTTATACTACACTTTATTACTATAACAATAAAATCTACTTCTTGTTTTATCATGTCCCCCAAAAGTGAATTCAAATCGATGAAAATTACATGTGAAGCAATAATCATGCAAAACAGACAATTTGCTATTCTACATTATTATAACTATAATTAATATTATCATAATTATTTATATCAATTATTTTTTAAATGAAGAATAATCATTGACAGAAAGTACACAAAAAAACATACAAAATAATTAACAAAATTGCAGGCACTAATATAATTCAGTTTATAAGATATTTTAGAAATTTAATAGAAAATATGCATCCTTATTTATACACTAGCTTCGTCAAAAGAATCTGAAATAAATAACAGAAAGATCTGACTATAAATCCCAGATTTTATAATTTAATTTCATCAGATTCTTAACATAATTCACTAGAATGAAATACAAGTTACATTATTTATAAATCTTATTATTAAACAATACATTTATTTTATCCTTAAAGCATCAACTGTTATGTAAAATTTGGTATTCTAATTCACACAAACAACCTGAAAAGTTGATTATATGTTAGGTAACTTAAAATAATATCCTCCTTGAACAATCACAAATCATACTTCATAAAAACCTCTGAAAACAATTTTTTTTATTACTAAAGAAAAAAAATGTTTTACAGGAAAACATGTTTAAGATGTTTAAAACATGTGGAAAACATGATTTAAGATGTTTAAAAGGGAAAAGTCTGGTAAGTAGAATGAAACCTGAAAACAGTTTTTCTATGCATCATCAAATTTCATAAACAATTTAAACAGATTATTTTCAGTAAGTATATGAGATATACACATTGGATAATAAACAATGTATGGCTGCTAAACAAGTAATCTGCTTTATGAACTGCTTAGGTAAGTACTGAAGTATTTCTCATCGGCTAGATGGAAGTACCTTCATATAATTTTCTTCAGGTTAGTTATGATAAATGTATTAAGCATAAAGTGTGATTTTTTTAATTATAGTGGCTCTACATAAAAAATATTTTCATCTATGCCAAGATGCCAACTTATTCAAAAATTTATAAATCAAGTTCTAACTACCTTCATTCCTGAAGAAAATTATTAAAAAAAACTGGAAAAATATTCCCATTATTTAATCTGTATTTATCAAGGATGCAGGTAATTGTCATAAAAATGATCTATTTTTCATTATTATTTTTCTGTTATATAGTCCAGTATAGAGTATAAACATTAACATATTTCATATTTTAATTATTATATTTCATTATAGTGTATTTCAAAATACACTATATTACAACTTAGAAAAATAGGTAAAGTTAAAAACAGTGTTACTGAACCTTAGCGCTTAACACATACCCTGTACAAATTTTATATATACATATATATATATAAATATATATACAGATAAAATATTATTTAAGCCACTGTCAATTTATAATTTTGTTAAAACAGGATTTCACAGTAATGTAAATTAGTAATGAAAAATTCACAATTTATATAAATAAATACATAATAAAAAAAAATTATCAGGTCACTAAAATATATTTTGTTGCAGCATATATTTTTGTCAAACTGGAAGTAACCAATAACCATTATTTGGGTGGCAGGTAGTAGCTCATTTTTCAAACAAGAAATCCATTCAGACATAAATTTTACCGCTCAGAATCGATGAGCAGTTATAAAAAAGTTAAATATTTAAGCGATTAGACTTTACTGATTTATGCATTGGAAAGCATTATTATCTAATAGTTTATTAAAAAATAAAAAAAAAGCGGATAAATTTAGATAACTTCATTAAAATACCAGAGAAATTGATTAATTTTAATTTATTCACATTAATGTAATGTTCTAATTTTTATAATTATCTTTCAATATAACTAATAGTAAAGTGCACTTTCTGCATGAAAATTAATGGAAATATTGATAAATAGTATTTAGCAGTAATATTTTTGCAAACAATCCACAAAACAAAATGAAAAGTTAATCATCTTATAAGACACTATGTTTAACATGCTAATACACAAAATTGTTAACTCTGCTGTTTACAGTGAATGATTTTTATAAATCTTTACAAAGTTAATCTATATTTCAGCTAACATCTCACAGTATTAAAAAAAAGATAGTCAACTGATTTTACCATTCTATACATAACCAATTTAAAAAAAATTGCATGAGCTTTCAATTTTAATTTTTTAGAGATGGCTTGGTAACACGATAAACATTTTTCTGTCAGCAGTTAATATAGTGTTAGGAGTTCTTAAAGACATAATTTTAAAAATGGAACAACCATACACATCTCAGCATTGCTATAGTCAAATGTCAGCAAACAAATTTAAAATTAAATTTTCTAATGAATAAAATAAAACTGACACATCAGTATTTACTCATAGTTTAATAATTTATTTAATGAGAACATCTATTTTTAACCATTTTATTATTCTCATTAAATGCCTTATCTACCTTAGTGTTAATAACATTCAATAAACACAACATGCTTGCTGATTATTAAACAAGAGATTATACAACGCATAAAAAAAGTTAAATTAATATAACTTCCATTTTTCAAAATAAAATTAAAAAGTAATTTTCATCCTTTGTAAAAGTAAACATATTTAACAAAAATAATAACTATAAGAAATCAAATTATATATGTATGAGGTATATTAAAAAATAATTTCTCAATTATAATCATTTTCATACAATGTGCAAAAAAAAAATAAAAGTAATGATCAGAGTATAATAAAATATTAATTTATAATGAACTATTTTTATACGTATTCAATCTGTGATAAAAGAAAAAAAATTATATAATTCATATTACATAAAGAAATATCATGTAAGCAAAATCAAGTTAAAATATATATTATATACAGTCAGTAAAACTAAACACTTTTAGTAGTGTATCATGCAAACACATACACGCACAGATATGAAGGTGCACATGCATTTACATCTTATGTATAGAATGGGATGATGGGGGAATAAATATAGTGTTTAATGTTTATATTTACATTAACAAATGTATAAAAGCAATAATAAATTAACACTAAGTGTACTATTTAAAGATTGAAGGACTATTTAGTCATTCTAATATAGTAGAATATATATAGTAAGAGAAAAACAGGTCACAAAAAGCATTCACATTTTACTATAATAAAAATAATTCAATTATGCATATAAGAGTATAAAACAGTATTAAAAAAATGCTTCCCAGAACATAATATAAAACTAACCGTTATCACAACAACAAACAACTTAATTTTTTTAAAATAGAATAACCGATATAAAAAAAATAAATAAATAAATAATATACTTAAATAACAAGAACCAAATAAAAATAATATTAATATTCTGGGAAATATTTTCTAACAATAAGTATGTAAGTATATATAAGTGGTTGTAGTAAATCTTTAAAAGCCGAAAACATATGTGTGAATAATGAAATCAATCGTAAGTAATACAAATCATCTCACAGCACTTAACAAACCAAAGGAAAATGCAGTGAGATGTAATATTAAGAACTCTATCTATAATAATAGTTTTGTAAATAAAACATTTATTTTAAAAATAATTAAAGTAACTCTGTTTAATTTATTTTCCAGAGGCTCCATTTATAAAACTTGCTTTGTTATTCGAGCTGCTTGCAGTGAACAACCTAAAAAAATAAAAATTAAATCTATTAATTAGCTAAAAAAGTGCTACACGGTACAAAATATACAAACACCGCCCTACAGATAGCAGACTTTTCCAAAAACGAAAATTTTTTCACTCGTATGTTTACTTCACTAACAAATCAACAAATAATTACAGCAAGAATTTTTCACTTGTGTTAAAGAATTACTTTTCCTTCTTAAGATAAGCAAGATAATCAGTAGTAATAAGTTTATGATGAATTTAATGTATGACTCTTATAACATTCAATACTGAGATTGCCAGATCATAAATTCAAGGAATAATTCCCAATAACTGCTATTCTAACAGTGGATTTTAATGATTTATTTTCATTAAAATTACTTTTTAAAATTAAGACACAAACGTGAAACATTTCACAAATCAAGCAGACACACTAACAATTTATATGCTTTATCTGATAATAGAGCATCTTAATAACAATAGAAGTATATTTTTTGCCTCAGTATTTTAAAACCTAAAGAACTGTTACATAAATTAATGTAACAATTCTTTTCATCAACTGATGAGTCCAAAATCAAAGAGGTAGAAACTTATTACATTCTCCTTAGAAAAATTAAGTATGATTCTACAGTATGCAAAACAACAGTATCTAAAAATTTAAAACAACTGAATTTTTATGCACAGACAGACGGAAATAAAAGTTTCCTTTATTTTGCAACTACAGGCTAACTGTCCAATTATAATTGTTAATGAGATAAATATTTTGAAGTGAAAAATACCATGTTTGATCTTTAACTCAGGACCTTCTGCATGAAAGGGAGACACTTTGTAGTTAAACATCTTCTTTTTTTTTTTTGTAAATGTCTAAGAATAAAATTAATTACTCAAAATCTAAGATCATCTCCCAAAGGAGAAAATACTTTTATACAAAAAGATCCGTTCTGTCTATAATTTTTAGTACAATTTAACTAAAGATAAGATAATTTTCATAAAAAAAGGTTTGAATGAAGGCTTAACAAATTTTTATGGGTTTTTTGAATATTTATCAAATTTCATTCATTTCTACAAATTTGGAAACTTAATACATAGGTAATTTTAGTTTATGCTACATCTTTATTCAAAGTTTGTAATCTATATTTATTTAAATAACAATAATACTAAGAATTTAACAAGTAAATGGGTAATTTCATCAGGATTATTATAGAAAATAAATAAACTCGTTTGATTTAATTAAAAGTTATGCTTGGATTCCTATTCATTATTGTAGCTTTATTTATAAGTGTACTAACATTTTAAATATTATATATTGGCTTATTTCATTTTTCTAACTTTAACGTTTAACAAAAAATACTTCAATCAGCAAGAAAGAAAAGATATTTAATTTCTATCTAAGCTATAAAAGATAACAATAATTTAACTTACTGATCACCTCCTGGTCCTAAGCTACTGTTTTCTTTTTTTACAGTAGGACTTACAGAGTCTAGTCCCATTTCAGCAAGTGCTCTGAGTGCAGTCAGAGCAGCCTGAAATCATTAATAAATAATTAATTTATATAAAATTAATACAATTAAACACATATTTGGTAATAACTATGCCTTAAATCAGTAAATAGTTATTTACCAAACAGTAAAAACTAGTTAACAATTTATGGTAAAAAGAAAGTAAATTCTTTAAATTATAGAGTTCAACAATACCAAAAAGAACACCAAAATAGTCTAAAACACATTCTCAATTCATTTACTTGAACAAAATTGAGTTCATATTAATTAGTTATTAATGACAGGAAGAAAAAGTAAATATTTACTGAAAGGTATATTACACAAAGAAAAAGTTATGTTTAATCTACTCAAACCTGGATAACATTGAACATCACTAGGAACTTAACCTTAACAAAGCATACAAATGTTTAGTTCTTACTACTTTCATTTAAGTTAACTTATTGTATTTGGTGGAAGTAATTCTTATGTCTTTTAATGTTTTGTATTGTTATTTATAAGTCAACATAAAACATAGTACCACTATATTCATTGTGTGTCTACTCCATGATGCTCTGTTACTCTATTCTGTCATTTGTATTAATCAAAATAAATTTGCTTGTTGGCACAACAGGCAAATTTAATTACTCAAGGGGACCTCAAGAAAAGCACACTTGGCAGGATTGGGAAATGCCAGGTTCATGTTGTTAAGACACGATTCTGATGTAACAAATCAAACTTCTGATCCCTATTTAGTCTTGATCTTTTTGCATTTGGGCCTTGCCTCCCTTTCGCACAGGAGTGTCAACTTTCAGATGAAATTTCTCTTCTGAACTAGACACATTAACCTTATTTTTCATAACTCATATTATGATTGTTGTATATGATTACAATACCCAATCCTATTCACATTACTAGTTACTTACATATAATGTACTTAGAATAAGAGTCAATCAAACATCAACCGGAATTTGTTTACATAGCTTTATTGATATTAGATAAAATTACAAACTACCTTTTTTTCCTAATTATTTCCTTCAACAGAAATAAATTTCCTCCACCTGATAGGTAGCTCCCTGATCCCCTCATCAAAAAAATAAGATGGCTGACCCAATAGCTAAATGCGCACATAATGCTTTAGTGTGGCACTGCCGTCAAGTCTTGAACTTCTTTAAGCAAACCAAACATGCAGAAATCACATGGTGCAAAGTCTGGATTTTACGGTGGGTAAATAAGTGATGTCCAATAAATTTTAGCGTGTTTATTGTGTCTAAGCTACTGTATGTGACTGTGCATAGTTGAAAAGGAGGATGTTGTAAATCTGTTACTGGCATGTTTATTGCAATAAACAGCTCTGATGTTATGTAACAACTGCCAGAAGAATGCTACATTTGCCGACTTCTGTTTATGTAGGAATTCATCAGCAGCACACCTTTTGAGTCCCAAAACACAGCTGTCAGAACTTTTTCAGCTTTTCAGCATTTCTTGGCCTTGATTGGTGCCCCCTCTCCACTTTTCTACCATATAATACTTGTTCTCTGCTTTCTGGGATGTGATGGTGGACCCATGTTTTGTTGCAGACCACAATGCAGTCCAAAAATGCCTCTTCTACCTCAGAGCGAGTCAGAAGCCGTCGACAGTTCTGAACATTTCTGTGCCTCAGTGAGATGAGGAACCTAACACCTTGCTGTGTCCAGGAGTGTCTGACAATATTGAGTGCACATTCCTAATATTTATGCCTACCTCTGATGCAATTTCAACAGCAGTTACCTTCCACAAGGTCATGAAGGCTTGAATATTATCACTGACGTTGGTCTGCGGATAACATTCATCAAACATTTGAGTTCTTAACAAGGTAGCATGCTACTGCTACTGATGTGGGAATGTGACCTACAGGCATGACTGACTGAGCTCCCCTCCACATATCCAACTAACTACTTGCAGTGCCCAACCACATTCACTGCTCTTTGTCAGAAAAATTCTGAATCAGCAAAATTCTGGTTTATATTTGAATGATGCTTTTGTACATGTTCAATTTATCTGCATGTTTTCTTAAATCATACTTAAAATCAGTTACAGTCAGAATCTTCAAGTAGCTGTACATTCTCTATAAAAAAACAATTGGCTTGAAGTCAGTTGGCTGAAGAATAAATCACAGTCATCAATGAAATAAAAATAAATGATTATAATGAATCATTTCTTCCTATGTACTTCAACATTTAATCTACTGATTGTTGTACATTCCTTCCTTCTATCATCTTATCATTAAACGAACTATGTGTATGTTAGCAGCTTCTTAAATTTTAGAAAGCTTAATTCAGCATCTTTGCAGTTTAGTAACCAGAGTAGCATATAAATGGTTGTTGTATTCAGATATCTTCTGTCATTAGTTTTCCTTTGGCAATTTCGATGAACAATTTTTTTCTATATTCTTTTCAGAAGGAATTCATTTTTGCTAGATCTTTGAATTTGTTTTGTACTTTTAACAGTTAAAGATCTAGTTTCTTTTTGTTTATTTGGGCCGAGTATGCAACAATTACTAGAACCATAAAACATTATTTATATCCTTTCATATCTCAAAAAATTCTCAATAATAAAATGAATAAAAATAGGTCTCAAGGTCTTGATAAAATTGTAAACAGCACATCTCGTAATGTAATTGTTCTAAATATCTGAAATGCTGTCATTCAAAGCAAAGTTCCTGTAATCAATGAAATTTAACAATGACAATACAGTTTTACCCATTAATTTCTAATGAGTATAATTTTCAACCTACACAGGGCTATCTCAATACTTTTATATACTTTAACGTAATATTCACAAATATAAAATTGGAAAAATTAAAGTGTGTAATGAGGCTATAATAATACATTAATGAATTCTATTCAGATAGCATATTAACAAAACAAATTTTTATATTTTATTATTTTGTTATATATCTGTAAAGATTCATTTGAAGAGAGGAAAAATGTGTAAAAATTTATTTCCGCACAAAAATTTAAAAAATAAAGAAAACAGCTGGTTACAATGTTCAGGTTTTGTAACATTGAATCTACACAAGCATTAATCTTTACCCATCACTCAAGGAGTGATAGTCAAGATACATCTTCCTAACATTTTTTTTTTATCTACCTGATCATGTGAGTTTTCTGTCGTTTTTCCTGACCCATGACATACTTGAGGTGGTTCAGTAGACAAAGAAACCAAACTAAGGTACTCTGAATGATTGCCCTGCAACAGTAAAATATTGATTTATTAACTGATACATAATAACTTAAGTTCTTATGAAAAAATTCACTTTCAAAAATAAAAAAAATCACAAATCAAATTGTACAAAACTTTTTGTAGCATATGACAGCAAACTTTTACAATAAGCTGCTAAAGTTTTTACTTCAGTAGGGAAGGTAATATAAATATAAACACATCACTTGTCAATAAGGTATGTAAAGACTATAATGATGGGAATAAATACATAAAAGTTTAATTTTATGTACATATTACACAAAACTAAATAAATATATTTACAGCAATCTCTATAACAGCGTTCTTTTTCTTTTTTGTTTCTGCAAACTGAAAGAACTGGCATGGTGACCTTCACTATGTTTTTACCAAACAATATATTTCAGGCTCCCTACTACACAAAAGAATAAGCTGAAATTTACCTATAATGGCTGAAAAATGAGTACCCACTATTACTTTTAAATTTTTTATGGCAAAGCATTTTTTGAGGGTTATTAGCCAAAGTATTTGAACTCTGGACAGAATGCTGGTAGAGTACTACTTTCAATGAATTTCAAAAAAACTTTATTTTCCTACTACATAACAAGGATAGGCTGATATCTCAACAGCACTCTACATCTTCTTTTGTTTTGTATAGGCCATAAATGTTGGCCTGCATCAGATATGTAATAAACTGTTAGGAAATATATATTGTATTGCGCTGCAGTTAAATCTTAGAATTTAACTGCAATTTTGAATTTGATAAAAAAATTCTTGTTTAAACTTCATACAATTTTTTTGAATTCGGTAATTTATCTAAAACTTCACAGATGCCTGTAATTAAAAATACTGTATCAATAAATTTCTTTTTCATCATTACTTATGACATATGGTATATAGTAGTGATCAGCACTTGACTACAATCAGACTTTCACTGTTTAAAGTTGCCATTTTTATTCAACCTATGATTCAGAAACAACATCCTCTATATTTGTGTGTAGTATAATAACATTATATACAATGAATTACAGTAAATATAAATTATGATCAATTGTGTTAAATTTTATTTTTTTGCTAGGAAACTCAATTTTTTTTCTATTGAAGAAAAACTGAAATTATTTGTCCATTGGAAGAGAGAAATAAGCAAGTTGATGTCTGTTGTAATTTTAATCTGGCTTACTTTGCAGTAGGAACAATATGGAAGAAGTAGAAAAATTATTTAAAGTGTATCATAATGTATAAATTGTAAACCCTTTTGAGAATTGCAGTTTTCAACTGTTCTAGCAGCAATGAAATTCATAAGTGATGAATTTAAACAAAATATCTTTTATTGGTGGATAATTGTCCAACACATACAAATTAAGACTTAAAAACATTAAGATAAAGATTTATACATAGAAATTGTCTTTTTATCCACTAACACTACAAGTATACCGTTAAGTGAAAGCTCACATCAGTGTTAAAATGTTTTAAGAATCACCACAGAAAAAAAAATTATGCTACGTTTCATTGAAGAAAGAGAAGATTATGAAATAATATTTAACCTGTATCATGTCATCTTCAAGAACTAGGGATCTGGTTTTTTGTCACAGTACCAATATTTGACTTGATTTGAATAAAAAAATTTAAAAGATTGCTGGGCTACAGATGCAGTTTGCCAGAGTTGAAGAATATGTTAAAATGCCTACATAAAGGACATTATTCTAAATATTATGAAAGAAATTTGGCATTATCTTCAATTGAAGTTACTTAATTTTCATGAATATTCAAAGGCTGATGAAGTAGCAACAGAAGCCAAATTTTCTTATAAAACTATCACTAAAAAGAGCCTTGCCCATGATAATAAAGCTAGTAAAATTAAGCCAACTTCACAACAAGCTTTGGACTCTAGGTTCATTTTAATATTCTTTAGAAGCTAAAATATTGACTCCTGCAGCAACAGTAGAAAACACAATTGAAAAGAATTATTACTAATTAAAATGTAAGCAATCAAAAATTACAAACTATTTCAACTCATTAAAAACAATTATTTATAAAAAGTACAATAAATAGATGCGGGCAATTAAAATAACATTTACTGATTTTTTAACCACATCATAGTTCTTAAAAAAAAAATTGTGTAAATTTTACATAAAATTAAATTTTATGATCTTTTTTTAAATATGTACAAAAAATAAAGTATCTTTTAATACTTGGTGTTCATTCAGTAACTGTACATAAAAGAAGGTTCCCATGCAAAAAAAACCTGGTAATACTAAATTTTTCTACATCTACATCTTTGGTACAACCTTCTTTCTTAATTTAGCAAAATTCTATTTTTTTTTTTAGACATAAGAATCATTTTTTAGTAGTATAAACAGTACATAACTGTTTATACATTTTTTGGTTAATTTTCTGGGAGCAGTTCTCTAATCCACTGAAAAAAAGTGACCAGAAAATGCAATACTCATCATTGATGTTAATCATACATTCTTTTCTACTTCCAAGTACGAAGTAAAGGAAGTATTGTGATTGAGAAAAATTTCAGTTTTCAGATTTCAATGGAAATATCTACTTTGATAATCCCTGAATCCATTTTGAATAGTTAGGGTGTGACACCTGTACGTACATATTTATCTCGCATAATTCAAAAACTATTAGCTGCAGGATGTTGAAATTTTGGATTTAGTGCTGTGGTAACATCCAGTTGTGCACTTCTTTTTTTGATTGAAACAAGTCGATTACTTTTCATAACCGACTGAACCAAAAGTGTTCAGATCTTGGGACTTTTTCTTAACTGTAGTAATAAGCCCTCATTCTGAGCTTTTCAACGATATATATATATATATATTTTTTTTGTTAATTTAATTATATTGATTTATTAATAATTATTAATCTTCGATTCAAAAACAAAAACAGAAATTATTAATGAAATAAAATTTTATGTACTATTCATTTTAAAAAACTTTGTATATGTAATTTAATAGGTGTGCATATGGTGTCCACATCGCCGGCCTCTGTGGCACGAGTGGTAGCGTCTCGGCCTTTCACCCGGAGATTCCGGGTTCAAGTCCTGGTCAGGCATGGCATTTTTCACACACGTTACAATTCATTCATCTCATCCTCTGAAGATATACCTTAACAGTGGTTCCGGAGGTTAAAAAAAAAAATATATATAATGGTTTCTGGTAAATAAAATTAATTACAATAATAATAATAAAAAAAATAAGATTAATGACAATCTATATATTCGTTACGTTACTCTTGTACATGTTAAATTTAAAATACAACTTTTAGTTTTTTTATATTATAATTCTGATGTTACTGTAAGTGCAATTAAAATTATTAGGTCATTTTAATGTATCAAATGATTACTAACATAAAATATTAGATGAACTCAACAATTAACAGAGAAATGTTAATTTTTTCCAGTTTATTTCTTAATGCTATTTTCAGTACTTCTTAAAATCATAATAATTATGTAAATGCACATTAAAATAAACTAAACATTGAGCATTTTCAGATAAGTTCTACTATGTACAATTCCAGCAGTTAAGTTTCAAAATTTTACAGATTTTTACTTATATACTTAAAACGAATACTGAAGTTTATCAAATAATTTACAGTAAGCACAAATAGTATAAATGTAAACTGAATGTAACTTACACCTCTTACCTTAGGAAAATCTGAAAATTGAACCTTAAATCCTAAAAGCTTAGCTAAGTACAGCAGCTGTTCTTTTGGGCGCACTGCATGTGCAGTGCTGCCACTATTCACGTGGCTTCCCCGCATGTCATTTGAATGAGGTACTGAACCACCATTCAAATATTCTTTAACTAAATGAGCAGTTGCTTGAAGATTGGCTGCATTACCTACAAAATTCAATTAATTACACCAATTAAAAAAAAACATAAAAACCTACATAAACGTTTCTTATTTTATTAGTTCTGAATACAGGGGATCTAGTAGTTCCGGAGGTTAAACAGACAAAGAAAAAAAAAAAAATTGAAAATAATATAAGTATGACAGTGAGTACAACGATAGTAACCAAGATGAAACAGTGGACCTACAGCCCATTAGTAGCCCAGTGGTGCTTTCTAAGAATGG
>JAAAKQ030508639.1:0-19874 GCA_010016005.3 Zanna intricata | reverse complement strand
TTATTAGGACTTGAACCTTAGAACTCTCGACTTCGAAATCAGCTGATTTGCGATGTCGCGTTAACCACTAGACCAACTCGGTGGGTTAGTTGGCAAACCCGGTAAGAGCCAATCCAACGGGAAGAGCGGTGGATAGGAGTTCGTCATACGGGAGATTCAACCTATTGGCCTCCTAATGAACTATGTGGAACACCAAAACTCATCCTGATCTGTACCTCTATCTCGGCGGAAATACCCGTCCACCGATCATTCGGAGAGGTAATACTGGATTATTCTCCTTGGATATGGACTGTCAGCCCACTAGACTATGCAAATCAGCGACAATGCAAATCTGCTGATTTCGAAGTCGAGAGTTCTTAGGTTTAAATCCTAGTAAAGGTAGTTACTTTTATATGGATTTGAATACTAGAGGTAGTTAAAGATATCTCAGGAATACCGGTGTTCTTTGGTGGTTAGGTATAAATTAACCACATCTCTCGGGTGTGGTTGACCTGAAATTGTGCAAGATTACAGTTCATTTACATTTATACGTATCATCCTCATTCATTCTCTGAAGTAATACCATACGTAGTTCTGGAGGAGAAGTTACCTTATTACGGTAGTTAAGATAGTAATACCTTAATGGCAGTTCCGGAAAATGGTCTAAACAGAAAAAGAAAGAGGTATGGAGAGTCAGCACGACTTTTCAGTACCCGGAATTTCGTGTCCCACAAGTTAAACGCGTTTTTTTTATACATCAAATAGGATCACCGCCGTTTTAAATCAAACGCATATCGCATTGGGTTCAATCTGGTCTCCCGGACGTTGGTCATGACTCTAATTATGACATCTACAGTTAACCTGCCCTTACGGAAGCCAAATTGGAGGCCACTAAGACTGCCAGTTGTCTCCAGCTCTGGAGCCTGTTAACTAGCACCCTCTTACAAATCTTACTCATATCTGTTTCCTCAGATAACTGAGCTATCAGATCGGCGTAAAGGATGCTGTTTAGCTGCTTTGCCTTACGTCCTTTCTGAAGGACACAAGCAGAGCGGATTTCCAGGAGTCTCGGAACTATTCCCGGGTGATGGCATAGTTGCAACTACCGTGCATCATGGAGCGAGTTTTACAACAAACTTGACCGCCTCCCACGGCACGCTGTCCAAACCAGTGCTCTTACTGCGCTTAATATTACATCGACTTGCATCGTGGCTACCACAAGCTCTTCTATGGTAACGAGTGGGATGTCAACGGCAGCTATTTCCTCGCAATTCGTCAATCAGTTCGAATCAGTACGGGCCGGAACCCGTACTGATTCTATTGGAGCAAACGCTCCTCAATCAACCTATCATTGATTCGAAGATACAGAATCTTCTCGAAAACTTTCCCTATCACCGGCAAGAGCGTTAAAGGCCGATAGGAACTCGTAACAGTCGGGTCCTTGTTGCCTCCTTTATACAGCAAATTCAAAACTCCTTGCTTTCAACATAGCAGGAAATATCCAGTAAAAAGAAATCTATTAAAGGTTCTCGTCAACGGGCCCGTTATCATGAGCAACGCACGAATTAGGAGCTCAACTGTTATGCCATCATATCCGGGGATTTTATTACGGGCAAAACTACAGATTACCCGCCGCACCTCCGCCTCCGTCACCTCTGAGGACCGATTATCAGCGCGCTACCCCGCCACCTCGTGGCGTATCCAGCGATGAAAGGAAGCCTCACCCGCCTTCGTATCATCCGGGAGTAAGTCATTCAATAAAAGCGTGAAAACACGCTTCTTATCAACAACCACTTCCTGTCGGGTCGAGAGAGCGGACAGAAGAACCGCAGTCTTCTTGCGTCCAAGTACCCGATACACGACACCCCTTGGATCCTTATTACCTTATTCGCGTACAAAAGTGCACCAGGAATCCCTACGCGAGGCACGAACTGACCGAAAATACCTGGTGCGTTCCCTGCGATATAAGGTCAACACGCCGGCCCGGATGACGCTCATAATGGGCAACCTTCTGCAGCCTACACACAGCCGCCTTCTTGGCTGTGAGAGCTCGCGTCCACAACCGGGCCACTTTCTCCCGACCCCTACTACGGGGGATTGAGCCCTCCACAGCCGTAATCACAGCCAGCGAAAACCTCTCCGCTAGGCCATCCAACTTACGGACATCGAAATCACGAACTATGCCATCAAGCTCAGCCCCCAAAAGGCGTGAAAACTTGGGCTAGTCTGCCTTCCTGTGCAGGAAGCACTCCTGTTGCAAGAAAACTTGCCCATGGGGCCCACCGCGCAGCCTTCCAATGACGTCGAAAAGAACCAACCGATGATCACTTACGCAATCATCCACAACGGTCCAGTTCGACACAATTCCGTGAACGTACCGCCCAATCGTAACATCAATATTCGTACCAGCGAAAGCCCTGTGACCGTCGACCATGCCGACATAAGTCGCGGGCTGACCGACACAATTAAACACCTCGAAATCATTCTGCGCGATGAAACCTTCCCCCATTTCTCCTTTTACATCGGTCACGCCACTATCCAGAGAATCGATTTGGAATTCACGACCGCACTTATTATGATAGGGGACACACCTACCAACCGCAAGATCCCATCCCACATCCGCAAGTGTTCCTCCGTGGGATCCCGATACTGGAAATACGAGCTTACGATAAAAAGCTCTTCACCGTCAATCGTGAGCTCAACCACTACATGGTGGGTATCCGACACCTGCCTCACAAAGACAGTATCCAAGTTCCTCCTGCACAGGACCACAGACATACTCTCACTCCCGACATAAAGCTTCCTCCAATCACCGAAACCTGGCAGATCACCCTGAATAATATAGGCGTGCTGCAGTAACACTACATCTAGGCCACGACGCTCAACCACCTCCCCTATTCCAGCTATTACGATGTAGACACCTTGGGCATTAACCTGTCCAAACTTAATCATGAAGAGAGTGGAAATACAACTCGACAGCTTTCTAATAACATGGATATTCCTTATTGGTGACTCAGTGCCTATACGATTTGCGCAACTGCTACAGTTAGCGCATGTAGGAGCGTCAACCCTACGGGGACACGCCTCATGCTTTTGGTCCTCGTCACCACAGTGAGCACAAACCTCTTTATGCGCACAAAATTTTGCCCTGTGGCCATATCTGCAGCACTTAAAACAGCGCTGAACATCGATAAACTCCTTGACTCTACACGAGCCGAAGTCTATATAGACCCTCCCCTGGGCCTTAAATGTTTCGAACAAACTATGTTTGACCTCAAAAACATCGTCATAAGAGCGGGTATCTCTCCTACCGGTCTTAAATACCAGCCTACAACTCAGCCTAAAGGCAGATTCGTCCAGGCCGGTATTCTACTCCCTCATACATGTGAGAACATTCTCATCGGACAGTGCCCTATCAATGTCGTACATGAAGAAGACTATGGGATAACAGCAGAATGGAACTCCTTTGGTACTAGCTACAGGAAATCACCTTGTAATGTATACATAACTATTAGCAGCACATACCAATCTTCAGAGACCTGTAGAAAACCAGATATTGAAACCAAGAGGCTTATTTGAATTTTGTAAAGAAAAAGAAAATATACCAGGAATCAGGTTCTTTTTTATTCCTAGAGAAGAAGTTGAGAGAATCCGACCTGAACAGGAAAGCTGATTTATTAGTGGTTACACAATTGCTGGAACAAGAGAGAACTGCCTGTTTAAGCCAGTTAGCAAAGCTAAAACCCAAGTCAGCAATGTCTCAAATGATACTTCAGTATTTGAAGCTGATGTTTATGAAACTGGTAAACCTAGTAAAGGCATATCACTTACCAGTTTGCAACCAGGCCAATTTGTCCTTGCATGTGTGACAATACTTGGTGGATTGGAAATGTGATATATCTTTTGAAGAACATGATTCTCTCATTACTTTTATGCACAGTCATGGTGCAGTTTGTTCTTGTCATTGATCATTGACTCTTGTCAAAAGGACACTTGCTGGATTCCAGAATAGCACATTTTTGCTACTCTTGAAGCAACATTAATGACATCATCAGGATTACAGTATATGTATCCAGAATGCATCCAGTTTACGTTTGAGAACAATTTGAGCCAAAGTGGAATTAAAAGTGTTGTGCTAAAAGGTTTCTGATTACTTTAGATATCTTTATTTTATTTTGAAGCTACTATGTTCTATAATATTGTAGTACTTTATTGCACTCTTTTATTACTATTACAACTATTTTTCATTTTGTTTATGACTTTAGTATTTTTGTGCTTGTGTAAAAAATAATTAAAAAAATTGAGCTTGCTGTAATAGATATAATTAGTTGAAACTGTCTCCTCTGCATTGAATAGGAGGCAAGGTACAGCTAATACAGTTAACAACTTTGTAATAACAGGCAGCAAAACAGATGATAGTAGTTAATAAAAAATTACTTTCTACTAGAGAATATTCATTTAATCCATAAACATTAGTAAAACTTGCTCCCTGTTTGAAAGATGCATTTTCTTTAATTGTATTTTCTGCCACATAAACTATGGGTCAAAAACAAACTACATGGATTTTGTACTTAAAAGTTGTTCTTTCTAACTATTTTAAATAAACAAAATCTAAGAAGGTATACCTAGTTATAAGCTTTCAAAGGTAGGTCAGAATCGAGCTAAAACATTTTTGACCAAATTTGATGATGAATATCTTCTGACATAAGCCTCCAGTTGCTTTGAAACTTCAGAATGTTACACAAAATAATCCCCTATTCCAGTTTTCCAAAGTTCATTCTAATTAAAGTTCTAACTATAAAATTATACAAGTTCAAACGTTGACTTACAAAATGTAAGTCAACAATGCTTTGGGTGAATTTCAGCTGCTAATCTCAAAATCAGGAGCTTAAAGAAACTTATGAATACCATATTTGATTCAGTATAAAATATTAACCAAAAATATTAAAACTCAAAGCTGAAGCTTTACTACTGCCTACAAAATTATAAGTCAAAGTTAGAATTTTTTGCATGAATGCATGAACTACCAGTAATGTACTCTTTTTTCAAGAGGTCATAGAAAAACAGCAATTGCAGATATAGTGCTACAATTTGGTAAAATGGCATTTAAGACAATAGTAGATATCCACCCAAAATTTGATAAAGTTTGGAATTGGTCGACTGGAAACTCCTGGTCCACGTGACATGGTATCACAACAAAAATACATCAGTGACATTATTTCTGATATTTTTTATATATTTTTAAAAAAAATAAACTGCACTTGTGTAATTTAGTAAAAATATCTGGCAAAGAAGTTTGGTTTTATCAAGTAAATATAGGCAATCTTCTAAAGAACTAACTTTTTCTACCTTTAGGTTTGTAGTATTCTTTAAAAATAATATTATTAAATTGTGATTCATCAAAAGATTTGTTTCTGAATCCTGATTTTTCAAAAGAGAGATTTTTATTTTTATGTAAAATTTATATTACAAAAAATAAAATAAAAATTTAAATAAATTCATTAAGCGTGTGATCTTTCAATGTATTATGTACCGAATAATATTCCACTGGCAACACATAATGACTTCATTTGGAGTCATGACAAAAAACAAAAAAACTGGTGAGTAAAATTTTACTAAGATTTTTAAAAATTATTCCATGAAATTTTACCAAATTCTCATCCTTCATGATTTTTTTTTTAAATTTGACTTCTTTGATTAAACCTGCAGAAAATATAAAAATTGCTAAAAAAAATCCAAAGATCTTTCCTTCAGTTTCAGAAACACAGTTTTTGAACATCTTGATCTGTAACTTTCCAGTGAACGATTAAAAATAGGGTTTGGTTCTTCAGAAAATTTCATTTAATATTTTTGATGTTATTCTTTGTTAGCTTTAATCATCAGAAATAACCTAAAATAAACTACTGAAAAGATACATTTTGCAAATTATTTATAACAGTTTCATAAAATCTCAGTTTGGTAAACAGATAATTGTATGTTTCTTGGAAAAATTAAATTTTTTTGACAATAATATTTAGAACTAAACTTAACTTCAACAATTTTTATACTTTTTGGAAACAAAACATGAATTTTATATAAATAGAATAATACCAGATGGAAAAATTGAGAAACACTTATTCTGTTTAAAATGTCTTGCTTTACTAATGTAACACTTACTAAACTAAAAACTAAAACTAAAAGAATTTTTGACTCACTTTGTTAATATTATTATTAATAATTAATAATAATCAAGTATTTAATAAATCAAGTATTTTGTGCATTCTAAGTTTGTATAAAATTCTTAATTTTTTTACTTGACATTTAATATGCGAGTTATGAATTTTAATACAAATTATTCATAAAATTTAATTTTTAAATAATTGTGTATTAGATTTCATCAAGTAATGGTTAAATATTAAAGATTTATTAACTAATTCATTATTTATTAAATTGACAGCTGATTCTTTTAATAAGTTAGTACATTAATGCACCTACGTCACTTATTGTACTTTATGACATAATGGTATAATTAAGACTATTTAGAAATACTATGCAATCATTTATTTACCTTCTAGTTGAGCAAATTTTGATCCATTTATGTAGGAATTTAACAGATCATGTATGTAATCTGAAAAAGAAATTGATTTATAATACTGATTTTATATTTTTAATAATAATGATATAACTTAATATAATTACAGGATTATTATTATCTATTATATTTATTTTTATCATTAAATCAAAAATTCACTGAGTAGTAGTATTTGATTCTTTTTTCATTATTAGTATTTAAGTTAAGTAATTAAAATTTAACTAACTTAAAAGTTATAATTTTAAAAAACTAAATATTAACCTAGAAATCTAACAGTGTGGCTGCTATTCATAAAATAATTATTTCTGATAAATTATCTCATAAAAACCTAATAAATTTCTTAAAAATATGTAAATTATTAGCAAAATTTTGTAGTACTGCAGAAAATTTTTGATAGAATTTTTTTAGTTTTTCAGATTTTTTTATAGAATATGTTTAAAAATCTGATAAATAGTTCATTTTTATTAGTAGGAGAGGATTTATGTTTGAAAATTAATAAGAACAGAATAAAAGTACAACATGACAAAACAAAGTCTATAATAATTTAAATATAAAAAAGCAGATATAAAAGACCAGAAGATAGACTTTTTGTAATTTGAAAAATAAAATAATGAATAAAATAATAATGAAAGCATTGCATAATATTCTTGTTGAAAAGAAGTCTGGTAGTTAAAAATAAGGTTAATGAATTAGAAAGAAATTTTGGAACATTCTTCTATATATATTTATGAGAAGAGAGAGAGGTAAAGAGAGCTGTTTATATATTAATTTATATTATTTTTTAAACATTACTTTTTAAAACTTACTACATCACTTATAACATGTATACAAAGTAAAGTTTGTTGATAAGCACACTGAAAGAAACATGATAACACTAATATTATTTAACATTAAATGACTCACTTTCATAAAAGTGGAACCTTTTCTTTAAAAAGCCTTTAGGAAGTAATTATCAACTCCTAATTAGTAGAGTAGATCTTATCAGTGTTAAGATGGGTGTCATTAACAATGTCCTTACCAGGTACTGAAAAATGAACCCAATTAATTTAAAAAGGCTCTGAAAAACTTCCAATTATTTGAAGTGAGCCATTTAGTAATAAGTAACTTTTATTTTTTTTAATACATTTTTATTTTTGTTAATACATTTATTTTATTTTTATTTACTTATTTTATTATACATTTTATTTTAGTTTTTTTATATATTTTTATTAAGGGAATATCCCTTTGGTATTTCTACAATGGCTCCTATTAACGTGTTCCATTGTAATTTAAAAAACAGGAATATTTTTTTAGTAATTTTGTGAAAAAATGGCTCCTGGTAGCAAAACTTTACACAGAAATATAGTATTTTATGATACACTAATTATATTATTAATTCCCCAAAATCCGTCATAATGCTATAAGCGATGCTGTAGATAGTTCCATTGACATAAACAGAAAAGAAAAGTGTGACTAATTTCTTCAGAATTAGATGAAAAAATTATTTAAAACCTTGAATTATTTGTTTCAGAATTTATTCATTATTATCTGAAAATTTGACATATTCCCCCTTATTCATGAAAAGACCAGTAAAATGTAAATACTATAGTTAAATTAATAAATTTGATTCATATTAGTAGGTTCAAACAAGTGAAAGTAATTTTTACTATCAATTTCATTTATTCAATCTATTAATATGAATAAAGTCTGTAAAGTAATTAAATGAGTAATAATAAGAACTCAATGGGAGTAGGATAGCATTCTTTCAAAAATAATTAAAAGCACAGTCATTACTCCAATCCTTATGCATCCAATAGTGTACACCAGGTAAACAAATATGGTATGTATAATAATGAACACAAATTCTGAAGTTCATCCCCGTCGTCTACCACATATTGTTGTAAAGCTTTATTTAAGAAGGAAACTATTGATTTAAATACTATTATCCAATTTTTTTTTCATAAAGTCCTCTAAAATTGTTGAAAATTTTGTTAAAATGATATTTTGGCAATAGAACCACTTTTCTTCTTTCCAACATAGTTTCTACAAAACTACATTGTCTCATATGCAATTTATAAACACATAATTTTAGATTGTCGTAAAGTTTTTTGATCACATTAATAGTATTTTATAAGTACTAAATGCTAAATTTTGTAATTTGTGGTACTGTCAGAATACTGCAGTTTTATTCTTATTTGTAAGAGGTTATTCTGAGAATAGGAAGAGATTTATTAGGTGTATCTTTTTATAAAAGGTTATAGCTTTTTTATATGCACGTTCTCACCAGGTTACTACTCTCTAATCTCCCGTATAAACTAGCAGCCTTAATGACTACTTTTTGAAAAATATAGAATAAAATGACAAGCTAAATAAAATTGTTGATTCAAAAGAAATGGTCTGGATTAGTTATGAGAAAAATAATTTTGTTTAATTTAGTGCCGCCTCAGTTAAATTTTGGAATAAATAATGGTGATTGTGTTATCAAATTGTGATATACAACTAAATTTCTTGGTATTGATCTGTATCTAAAGCATGTTTTGCTCTGAAAGTTTTATGTTCAGTTTTATTTTCCAGTTGTTAAAGCAGTTTATCATGCTTTCTTCTACCAGTATTTGAAATAGAGATTATTTTCAGGAAAAATTTTGTAAAAAAATTCCTTAACAAAAAAAGAATAATTTTAATTATTTTCTGTTCAAAATATAATCCTCTTAGTAGAGATTTATTTAAAAACTGTTATATTCTGAAGCTTGTTTTGTTATATGTTATGGAAATTCTTTTGGTTTTAGGTAAATCTTGAACATTTTTAAAGAGAACTATTTCATAATTAAATTAACATCCATATAGAAATCTTACAGTATCCACTCCACTTTGTTTTATCTTTGAAAAGAAAGCTTGGCATAAAGGAATTAAATTGTATAAAAAAACATGTATACACATATTATGGCAGAATTAAAAATGTACCTAATAACAAAAATATTTTATTTCACTGAAAAATATTTAGAAATTAATTTAATTGAAGATTTGAAGACATTTTTGTTTTGGTTTTTTTGTGGTTTGTAAATAGATTTTTCTTTTTATAAATTTTACATCCTTGTATGAAGTAAAGGAAGTATTGTGATCATGAAAAATTTTGGTTTTCAGATTTCAATGGAAATATCTGTTTTGACCATCCCTGAATATATTTTGACAAGTTTCAGCATGACGTCTGTGTGTAAGTATGTACGTATCTCGCATAACTCAAAAACAATTAGCTGTAAGATGTTGAAATTTTGGATGTAGGACTGTTGTAACAACTAATTGCGCACTTCCCCTTCTGATTGCAATCAGGGATTTTTTTGGACACTTTTAGACATTTTCTTAACTACAGTAATAAGCGTCCATTGAGAGCTTTTCAATGATATATCATAAATAGTACTTATTTTCATTGGTTCCTGAGTTATAGCCAAATAAAATTTGAATTAATGAAATATTTAGATCGTACAAGGGAAGGACATCTGTTTCAATCGGATTTCATCTCCTTTTTTTTTTTTTAACTTTTTTTTAATTAATATTTTTAACTTTTTTTTAAATTTAAATATATTGATTTATTAATAATTATTTATGTGTGGTTATGTAAAAGGTTTTACAATAAATAATAATTCAATAATAATAAAAAAAATATGACAAGTATCAGAAGTTATTAGTGAAATAAAATGTTATGTAAAATGTCTAAAAATGTGTAAATGTAATTTAATAGGCATTATTATATATGTGTACTGTATATGTAATAAATTTGGTGAAACATTTTTTTTTTTTTTTCAGTTTAGCCTCTGGAACCACCGTAAGGTATTACTTCAGAGGATGTACCATTACAAGGATGATATGTATGAATGTAAATGAAATGTAGTATTGTGCAGTCTCAGGTCGACCATTTGTGAAATATGTGGTTAATTGAAACCCAACCACCAAAGAACACTGGTATCCACGATTTAGTATTCAAATCTGTATAAAAGTAACTGCCTTTACTAAGATTTGAACTTTAGAACTCTCGACTTCGAAATCAGCTGATTTGCGATGCCAGTTAACTACAGACCAGGCCAGTGGACTATCTGATGATTATTTAATATTAATTGAAAATTATAATTTAGAATCATAGTACTTTGGATTTTTGTACAAGGAAGTCTTGTAGTGTGCACATCAGATTTTTTTACTAATAAATTTTATTACTTGGTATTTAATATTTAACATTTCTATTTTTACTGATGCAAGTAACTTTGAAGTATATATTTGTAAATAAAAAAGTTAAAAAATAAATATATCAAAATTTTGTAAAAAAAAAGTCATAGTTATATAAAATTAAATCTAGTATTAAAAAATATCCAAATATATGTGTTTAAAAAGAAAATCTATGGCCAAACAAATTGGTTTCGTTTGTATGGGTTATATATGTTATTTATTTTTGTCTATTTTAAGGATCTGCACAATATATCAATTTATTAAAATTCCATTATAACTGATTGAATAATTAAATTGAATGATTTCAATTTAACATATATGTTGACCATATTTCATCTAAAATTTTAGCAAATAGTTTTTCAATATTCAAAAGTATTCATACTTCTTTTGTATTTGCTCTTAGCCATTTCATATGGAAATTGAATTAGTAGTATGCTACTTACGTCCTTTTCATTGAGATCCTCTTTCTAATATGTAATAATCTGCTTCTCCAATCTTCTTTGTGCATTTTTTTATAATTTAACTGAACTGCATTTTAAATGATCCAAAGTTAGAATTACTGAAAGGTTACTTGTTATAGTACACTGTTAACATAAGTTATCATTTTTAACTATGGTATTTTTGCTTACCTAATATTTCATATGTCCAGGTCAAATTTTATGCTACTTTTTTTAAAATAAAAATGAAAACTGGTTACAGATCTTAGTTTCCAAATTTAAATTATATTTAATTCACATCTCGGAATTATCCTCAGGAATTTCTTAATTATCATTTTTTTCTCTAAATTGTATGATTACTGTAATTTGAGTTAAAATAAAGTCTTATTATTTCTTATAAAAAACCAGGAAGGTTGTAATGTTATAGTATGATGGAATAGTTTGAAGGAGAGGCAAAAAGGATGTTGTTGACCTTGTAATGTTATAACAATAGCCTCTCATCTTTTTCTTCTACTGCTAAGAAACAAGTTATTAAAATAAGCAGCAGATTTTAAATTAGTTTTGTGATTAATAATATTCTACAAAATATTATTCTTGTTTTTTTACTTTTGATATGAGGAATTTATACAGTAAATAAAATATGATGTCATCATTTAAAAGAAATAGATTCGGTAAAATTATATTAATAATAATAAAAAATGTACAAATAAACAGTAGACTGTGATTAATCCATTTTCTTTGAAAACGATGATGTTCTTCTCTTTGATGAACATTCAAAAAGAATACTGTGTTGAAAATTTAATTTCAGGATATTTTTATACTGTAAACTAATTTATTGAAAACTGTTATCAGTCATCAATAAATCTAGACATCTTAAATGGAATAAATACTTAGCACAACTTACACTCTTTACTTTTACTTGATTAAATTCACTGTGTAATCCTACATTTGTGGGAGATGATTGTATGAATCTTTTTTATATTTTACAGTTTTATGATTCATATTAATTGTATGTGTTAGATTGTAGTTTAATAACGTACATTAAAAAAAAAAAAAGAAAAAAGTCTTAAATCCAGCCAAAAGAATTTCGTATCAAAACTTTTTTCTTCTTGCAGTGATATTTTACATTCTGTTTCTAATAAATTTATTACATCTGTTCTGGATGTATTATTAAAACATTATTACTATTATATTTAAAATATCTTAACAGAAATAACTGATCACCAAAGGTAGTCTAGCTTACAGCATAAAAGAGTGATGGAATTATGATTGATATCATGCTTTCGAACAATATATTTTTTCCTCTTTTTTACACAGATTTCTATGGCAGCTGCTGCTTCTCTGCTCCCAGCTTCCATCAAAGAGTCACAAATCTCCTGCCACCATTGCCTTGGTTATGTTGTCTACCCACATATATCTAAGCCATCACCTTTTTCTTCTGTCAAATGGTATCCATTCTAAAAATTATTAGAGAGATGCTCCTCCTTCATTCTATGACATGCTCAAATCAAGCCTTCTGCAAACATCATCTAAAATGTCTCCCTCCATTTCTATTATTCTGTGATATGGCTTATGAAGCGCAAAAAGGGTACAGTATATTAAAAGGATAAATAAATAATGCAATTAAAATGATGAGAAAGGGAAGAGCCAATGGATGTGATGAAATACCAAAGGAACTTTTCAAAGCACTAAAAGACTGGTTACTTGTTGTTATTAGATGTATGCAGTGGAATACTTGAAGAAGAAAAGTAGCCAGAGGACTTCTTGAATACAATAAAGGTACCAATAGAAAAGATAATAAAATATAAATAATGTGAAGAACATAGAAGGATTAGGCTAATATCACATTCAGGTAAGGTATTATTAAGAGTTCTAAGTTAGAGAATATACAAAAAATTGGATGGCAATATTGAGGAAGAACAGTATTGGTTTAGAAGAGGTTTTGGAAACCTCTTGGTTTCGGCTAAGAGTAATAGTTGAGATTCATGGAAAGGACACAGAGAACGTATGTTGGATGTCATCCTAGAAAAGGCATTTGACAAAGTTAGATGGGATAAATTACTGCTAATTTTGTAAAAGAAGGAAGTTAACTGGAAAGAGAGGAGCCTTATAAAAGAGCTGTACTATAACCAGAGAGAGGAAGTGAGGGTAGAAGAATGAATGATAGAATAGGGATTTGATGGAGAGTGAGGCAGGAATGCTGCCTGCCACCAACACTGTTTATTACATATCTGGAAAAATAATTAATGCTGTCTGAATGAGAAAAGAGGCGTAAAGATAGGAGAAAGAAAAATAGAATGTATACATTTTGCTGATGGTATGGTGGTTCTAGCGGAGAGTCCAAGTGAACTAAATGAAATGCTTGATGGCTAAAATGAAGCTTACAAAAGTCATGGTATGAGGATAAACAAAATGATGACAAAATTTATGGTAGGTGTAAAAGAGGAGAGGATTGAGATTAACTTAGGAAATGAAGTTTTGGAGCAGGTAAAGAAATTTCAGTTCTTGGGGACTTATGACCTAACTTGCATAACAGAAATTAAAATAAAAATATCAAGAAGTAAGCAGGCATCTGATAAGAAGGGAAGACTGCTGTGTGGGAAGTTAAACTTAACATTAAGGAAGATTAATGAAATGTTTCTGTCGGAGCATGATGCTCTCTGGAGCTTAAACATGGACGATGAGAAATGTAGAAAGAAAACAAATTGAGGTGTGGGTGTGGTGCAGAATGATAAATGTCAGATGGCAAGACCATATAACAAATGAAAAAGTATTAAGGAAAATTGGAGAGAACAGGAAAATGCTAAACATGACATTTTGTGAGAAGGTGTTTGTTAGTGAATGCGATAGAAGGCTTGGTAAATGGAAGAAAAGGAAGAGGAAGCAGATTTCATATGATTATGTTAAAGGGAAAATATGCGGAATCAAAGAGGTTTACTATAGCCACCAACAGTGTTATTAGATGTGTGCAACTACATGTTTCATATTCTCTATTTGTTGTTGATTTTGCTATTATAAATCATGAGTCATTCAACAGCCACAGCTGAAAAACTACTATAGAATATTATATTTTGCCTTGTAACTTGGTCAAAAGTCACTGGCCTCACGTTCTCACCATAGAAAACAAAATGCATAGTCTTTTCTTGTCTATAAGATCAGTTTACTCCATAAATCCTGTTCAATGAAGAGTCAACTGCTATCTCTCCTGATGTTAAATTTCTAGGTTTACTTTTCAATAGTCGTCTTAACGTAGGCCAAACACATTAAACTGTTACAGGCGAGATTTAAAAAATTTCTAGATATTCTATGACCCCTTACCAACACCAACTGGGGAGCTGATTGATTGTATATGTTATGTATTTATTGTTGTTTAATCTGATCCCATTTAGATTACGATTGTATTATCTACTCTTCAGTGCATCACATTGTGCTTAACCTTTGCACTCTTTTGGCCAAGATGAATTTACACTCTCCATAGTTTAGAGGTTACTGTCCTGACAGCTCTCTTGTCCTGCATTGCATGCCACAATTTCGTCATTAACTCTTTGTAAACTGTGACACAGTTGTGCCCATCAGCTCTGATTTATTTATGGGTCAAATACAACTGATATTAAATGCCTATTCAAATGTATAAGTTATTTTAATCATAATTTATTACATTAACTTTAATCATGTTTTAACTTAATATTTCTATTTTAATTCCATAAAAAAATTACTCCATAGCTATATTATATGTTACCATTTTAAAAAGTAGTAATAAAAGCTGTCTAAAAAAAGGTGTGGAATGATAATTGGATATATATGTGTAACAAAAAAAATTTTAATGTCAGGGTGATTAAGAAACATTTTCATAACAATGACTTTATCATGGTATTGCATATAAAAATATTTTAATATAATTATAAAAATTACAGTATGTAGTAAAAATTAATAAAATGCCTAGAAAATACTTATTTCAGTAATACAAAAAAAACAGTTTGTGAAAACATCACCATATGTTTATTGTATAAGGAAAGTAAATGAGGATTGTTTTGCGTTATCAGATCACTATAATATTTTCATTCACTACTTTTGAACGCAAGGACATAAAAACACAGTTTAGTTATGAAATAAAAGACAATTTTGTGTACTATGACAAAATTGTTAATAAAATACATTTTAATCAACATTTAATTAATTTAATAGCGCTAATCTCATCATCATGATGAAGCAAGGGAATTATTTCTCAGTTCATGAGTAATACCTAAAGTATGAATAAATTTTATGCTGCATATAGTATCAAACTTGTCGATGTGTTATTTCTAAATGAGGCCATGATGTCACCGCACTTCATAGAAATAGAGAAAATTACATATAAAATAAATAAAAGCTGTACCTCAGTGGCCTGCAATGCTGACCAAGGGAGCGTTCGAGCATAATGACTTTGGCCTGCATTACAGGACAAAAGAATTGAGAGACAAATAAATAGAATTTTCCCAGGGTCCAAAGGGTTAAGATGCTTGATGCTGTACACTACTCTTTTCTTCATCTTGCCACTTGTGTTTAGATCAAGCCCTGTCACAAGCATACTTGTTGATTGTAGTGAGCCATCACTTTGGGATAGGTGGGACCAGCTGCTAGCATCTTACTCTCTCTTTTTCAGAGGATGAATGAGGATGATATGTATGAATGTGAATGAAGTGTAGCCTTGTACAATCTCAGGTCGGCCACTCCTGAGAAGTGTGGTTAATTGAAACCCAACCATCAAAGAACACTGGTATCCACAATCAAGATTCAAATCTGTATAAAAATAACTATCTTTACTAGGATTTGAATCTTAGAACTTCTCGACTTCGAAATCAGCTGATTTGCAATGTTGCGTTAATCACTAGACCGGCCCTGCCCATCTTAAAAGACAACCAAATCACACAGTTCTTAAACAGTCCTCTCAAACCCTAATCTCCAACAGTATGAAAACCATCCACATAATGCAGAACCAATAGGTGTTTGTACCCGGCATTTAATATACCTTTTATATTTGACTCGCCTTCTATTTTCCCAACCTATCCCTGTACATATCTTCTGTGGAGTCTCAACCCCATTAATTTTAATCACAATCTCACCATATATAATAAAAAAATTAACAACTCTTCTTGTCTTTCAGCAAACATTTTAGCATTTTCTGTCAGAGTCAAACCCAAACCCAGTAATATACACAGATGGGTCGAAGAATGATACTGTTGGATGCGCTTTTGTTGTAAGTGATAGAACTTATGTGTTTGATGTATGTGGTGTTACAAGTACCCACAATGTTGAAATGTACACCATCAAAATGGTTTGAAACCATTAAATTAAAATGTTGTCAAATCCTTTTCAGTAGCGATTCGTAATAGCTTTAGAGGATTCGTATTCCAGACATCCTGTTGACACTAAAATACATAAAACAATCAATGAATTAAATCATCATGACACATAGGTGAATTTCTATCCCTATCCATGTAGGAATCCTAGGTAATGAACAAGTGCATTCCACTGCTGAAGATTCATGTAACCAATGGCCTTTCACCACTCTAGATTTTATTAATACCATCAAACATACACTTGGAAGAAGGTGGCAAGGTGACTAGACTGTTGCAGCGGACATTAAACCCTGATATATCAGAGATATGGTGTTACTATGGAACTCTTCATGTAGAAAAATTCGCCAAAAGGAAGTAGTCAAGTGCTGATTGCAATTAGGAAATATCAGAGCTACTGATGGATACTGATGTCGGCGCAGAGGTTACCACTTTACATCCGATGTAACTGCTGCTTGACTATGAATCACATCCTTGTGAACTGCATATGCTATACAACCTTATGTTACAAATTTAAATTTCTGAGGGATGTACGGCAAATGACAAGAATGTACTAGACCAGATATAAATTTTGTTATTATCCTTAATGTTGTGTTTCTTTTAAAACAACTATTTTGTTCCTATTATTATCTTAGATTTCATCATAGTTTTAACCCTACTTTACTAATATTTTCATATCCAAGAAGGAGCCTCCTGTAATTACCTGGATGATGATAATATGTAAGTTTTTACCCGCCTGCCCCACACAATAAAAAAGCAGTGGACAGGACCTGCCCTAATGGTAGAACAGTATGAATGAATGAGTCCAAACTTATTAAACAACTGCATCTCAAATACTTTGCTTTTTCCAGAAATTTTCTTTCCACCCAACAAGTCATCCCACCTCTTTGTTCAAACAACCAAATACTCACACTTAATGCATATTTATCTTTAAACCAGCAGTCCCATACTCATCTTTATGCTTACGAATCATATACTGAAATCATTCTCATTATCTGGTACTACAGTTTGCTCACCTGTGAAATATAATATGAATATATCTGCTCTTCATTCAAAGGGATTTCCATACTTTTACACTTTTTACCTAAAAACTTACGGTCAATTACCTAAAATTGAACAAAGGTACAGTTTGAACAATCTCTGAGATTATCCACTACCCTGCCCTAGGCTGTATTGTTGAATACCTTCCAACCACAGATACTGGGGGAAAAAAATACCTAGGATGGACAAAAGCTAGCACTGTTTCTGAGCAGTTTGGAGTTGGGTCTCAAGAAGGAGTTTCAAGAAGAAGTTTGGAGTTGGGTCCTCTTCACTAGGAGGATCATCTGATCCTCCTAGTGAAGAGTTGTGCAAAGGGGCCAGCTCCTCACCTCTGGGAAAGTTTTCTACAGCTAAATTCCCCATACAGAGCTTTGAAATATGGACATGTTTAACTGAAGTCAGCAACAGAAATGAAAATGGAAAATGAATATATTTTTTCAAGCTTTAATTAAAATCATCATGTCTTTGGCCGGCACTTATTAATCCTTGATCTCACTATTTCTTATACAGAAAAAAAACATTCTTATATAATATATTTAACTCACTGGTTTGGTAATAGTAAAATCCTTGTTCTGAATTTAAATCCTAGAAAGATAAATTATTTTTATACACATTTGAATACTAGACAGTGGATGCTTTGTATATTTCTTAAAAGAGATGTATACAAAAGTACAGTGTAATATGGTAGTTGAGGTTCAATTAACTACATATCTCAGAAATGGTGGGCCTGAGTTGGCACAAAAATAAACCCTTAGTTACATGTCATATATTTCGTCCTCATCTCATTAGTCATGGGGTTGTTAATTGTTCACCACTTGCACAGATTGCAATATGTTCATTAGAATTTGAAAATAAAAGATTTATAGAAAACTCACTATTACTGATACATCTATCAAAGCGTACAAGTATCTAGCTACTCCATACAGCATAGACCTGTGTTTTCGCACATGTGCTTTATTGCCTTATAAATTTTATCAGACGTCAACTTCTGAAGACTTTATACAATAAGTATTTGACACTACTTAATGGTTAACCATTTAAACTCATTTATAACCAAATACAGAACAAAACCAAAAGTACTCCTAAAAGAAGAAAAACCTTAATATACACAATTATCATGTTAACATACATCAATTAAGACATAAAAATTACCAATATTTTCAGGAAATAAAATTATTCTGTTGCTAAAACTACAAAAAAATATTATAGACAAAATATATCATGATCAGCAGCCCAGTATCAAGTAAACTGCGCAATGATGTATCAAATATTTTAATTACTGAATGTAGCCACCCTATGATACAAAGTACACATCAGACACTACATACAACAATGAAATTCACTTTCACAAACCACATTATAGAAACAGGATAAACGAATTACTTAATGTGGCCATATATACAAATTTGTTAACTACATCATTCAAAATTTTATATACAACATAAAAACCAATACCAATAATATTGACCAATATCTCAACACATTTATCTACAAAAAATGAGAAAAAAGCAGGATAAATAAAATACGTATTATTAGGTTAATATGGGTACTGCATAGTAGCCCACTGGGCTGGTCTAGTGGATTATGCAACATCGCAAATCAGCTGATTTCGAAGTTGACATTTCTAAAGTTCAAATCTTAGTAAAGGTAGTTATTTTTATACGTATGTGAATACTAGATCATGGATACCAGTGTTCTTTAGTGATTGAGTTTCAATTAACCCAACTACCATCACTTCTCAGGAGTGATCGACCTGACATTGTACAAGACTACACTTCATTCACATTCATACATATCATCCTCATTCATCCTCTAAAGCAATACCTTACGGTAGTTCCGGAGGCTAAACAGAAAAAGGAAAAGAAAAAGTGTACTGCATAGTATTTGAAGGTGCTACTGATAAAAGTTCTACTGAAGGTAGTGGTAATTAGTTTCTTACAAGGTTTAATTAGAAAATTAATTTCCATATAATTTAAACATGAATAACTCATATTTTTTAAAATAATTTTAATGTGTTTTCTGTGTATTATTCAAATAGAATACTTATTGTTCAAGTATTATAGTGCTTTTTCTTTGACACTTGCACAATCAGGCCACGTTAGTAGGCTTATTAATTACAAAACTGTTTTATTACTTTATTATTTTTCTATTTTATTATTAGATTTATTATTATGAAGAATGCTAATTCTAAACTTTATTTAATTTATGTAATTGTACTTGTACATTATATTAATGATACTTAAGTGTGATTTATGTTTGTTGACAAGGACATTACAATAATCATAAATGTGAGTTTTTTACTGTTTTGATATAAAA
>JAAAKQ030508628.1:0-19874 GCA_010016005.3 Zanna intricata | reverse complement strand
TACTCACTGTCACTACTTGTATTATTTAAAATTTGTTTATTTATAATAAAATTTATTCCATTAATCAACTCACATTCATTTCGTATTCACAGACCCTTCTGTACCTAAACATAGGTAAAACATCAGAGTAAAATCTTTCTTTAAGTATTAGGATCACACGTTATGAAATTTTTTATCCTACTTTCATTTTTTCATGCGTGTGTTTCTTATTTATTTCTACACCGAGTATAAGCTTTTTAATATGTTTTTAGATATTCCTTTGGCAAACAGAAGGAAGTAAGAACAAACAGATAAAAGTTAATAAAGCTAAAAATTTCCATAGAATTTATCACGTATTTAAAATTAAAGTAAATATAAAAAACTTCAGGGGCTTTTGATGATAAGAGAGCGAGATATAAAATTTTATCACAACATTAATTTAAACGGGTAGAAGATATTGTTTTTCATACATATTATTATTCATTTATATGTACAGACATTATTATGTTGTTTTGTTTTTAAAGGAAACAACAAAAAATGCCAAACTAGAATAAACAATATGAAAAAAGTAATAATGAATTTTATTGTTTCAAAGTAAAAATATTTCAGAAGAAGAATGAATAGCACAAATTTAAAGTTGAAAAAGGAATTTCATTTAAAAAGTAGTAGAAATAAAAAATTTTAAATATCCAAGGTAAAATCATTATTTTTGTTTTTTCAAGAAATAAAAATAATGAGCAGTAACGCTCCAATAGAAATCAAAAAATGCCAAATATTAAAAAACCTTTTTTACACGGCAATGATTATACAATATAAAAAACTTCGGTTTGATACAAAAATCAAGTCTTTGCTAGTCTTTCATTATTTAGATAGGATATTTTTCTTATAACAGTAAAAATAAAGTTTGGATAATATTAATCCAGAACATATAATACTTCATAATATATGTTATTATAATTACATAATCATCAGTTTGTTTCTAATTTTATTTTGGTTTATACATTTTTATTAAAAGAAATATATTTACTACGAAAGGATTTAGATATTTTAATAAAATTTCCTATTGTAAAAGTAATATTTCTCATTTTTTGAAATACGAATTCATAAAAAAAAAAAAAAAAAAAAAGTTTAAAACGAGTGAAAACATACATTCCGAAACGAAAAATTAATTTAGTTTAAAATAAACAATTTTTACCAGATTTATTTTTATTTCAATCTGATATCTGCTTTGTTGAAGAGGTAAACAAAAAAGTATTTTTAAATGCAGGAAAGAGATGGAAATGCTTTCAAAATTTATTGGTTAAATTTTGTTCAAATCCATAAGATGTGTTTCTTTTTTATGTTTACTCTCCGAAACCACTGTACAGTATTACTTCAGAGGATGAATGAGGATGATATGTATGAATGTAGATTAACTGTAGTCTTGTACAGTCAGTCTCAGGTCGCCCATTCCTGAGATGTGTGGTTAATTGAAACCCAACCACCGAAGAACACCGGTATCCTCGAAGGTAATTTACACTCCCCACCCCGATTATAGAAAATATTGGTATAACGTAACAAGAAAGGCTAGAGAAAGACTATCGCTATATTAAAAGTATTTACCACTCCTTTATTTAACAGAAAAGGAAAAACACACTTGTTATAGATTTTTACTACGTCCAAAATCTTACTCGCCTCAAGGCTACACTTACAATAATACTTTCATTCTATTTGAGTTGATATGTGCTTCATTCAAGTCTTCAGATAGTATGGAAGAAAAGTTTTTTCTAATATGCTGTCATTTACTGCCTTGATATTGTTTCTTTTCAAATTATCTACTAATATAAAGTGTGTTGTTAGTGATTGTAAATACAGAATAAAATAATCAATATTATATTAAGTATACCTAGATAAAAAAGTTTGTTGAAATTTTTAATAAAATAGATACTGCAAAGAAATATCAAGTAAAAGCGTAATACTTATATGTATTTTCATAGAACTATTTCCATTATATAAAGAAAGAAATAACTAAAAAAAAAAAAAAAAATGGGACTGATTTTTTACCGCAAATATAGTAGTAATAGTAATAATAGTAGTAGCTTATTTTATTCAAAATCGTTTTTTTGAAGTTCATCAAAATGTAATGTAAAATTTGGAACTCTTGCTAAAAAGAGTAAATATTCTTCATTTAGGATCTCACATATGTTTGCATATGACAGAAGGGTTGATTGCTATCGTATATGACAGTATGTACAGGAAATCATTATTTCTATTTTCGAACGTTTATTCTCTCCATTACAAACAAAATTAAAAATAAAATGTATTTCTTTTTTTTTTTTGTTTAGTAATTTTGATTGACAGTATCTTTACGAGAAAAATAATCTATGGGTACAAAAGGATGTAATAAAGACTCAATATAATTCGTTTATATCGATTTTTCATATAAATTATTTTCTCTTATTTTATGTATGGACAGAAACAATTATTACATACAGTCAGTTTAGCTAAACTAAGAATAATAAATATAATAGTGATTCATAATTAAAATTAGATCTTTAGGTATAAAGAATCTTAAAACGTTTTAACTATTATATCCAAAATTTCGTACAATTTAACAAATAACAAAACTGGATAAAACAAAACATCGACCCAATATACTCTTAATTTCTTTTTCTACGGAAACAAGTTTTATTAAAAATCAGATTTAATAATTCCTTTTTTTCTTTATCTGTGATGATTTTAATGACTGTAATAGGAGAACAAATGGTTTTAAATTCTTTACATAAACACAAAGAAATTAAAATAAATCACTTGCACACCCACATACACGCGCGCACGCGCGCGCGCGCGCACGCACACACACACACACACACACACACAATCGCAACGATATTGTACAACGGTTCGTATGAGCTCTTCCACTACAAAAATTTACATAAGCGTAAAAACCATTTACATTCCTTAACCTTTGTATATTTAATTATTCCTTTCTACAACTGTTTCTCTTTTGAATTGTCTTCTCTTGTAAAAGAAAAGGAATATAATAAAAAAACTAAAACTAAAACTTGAAATTTGGTAGAGATATTCTTTGACTAAAATAATTGCATGTATTTAATTGTAGAACCAAACATCTGAATTTTTTTTAAACTTTAAATACAATTTTATTTAACTTTCCAAACGTTAATTTATTTAATTAACCTGTATTTTTACTTCATTTATTTAATAAAAAAAATTAATCTGATAGCAAATCTAAGACGCACTTGTTAGTGGTGGTAATCAAATCAAGAAAGCGTCAGAAAAAAGTATGTAGGAAGTAAATGAGAACTAGAGTAACCATGGCCAATGACTATATTGTATAATCCGAAAGAGGAAGAAGGCTTTATAAGTAGATGAAGCAATATGATTAAAACTAGGAAAGTGGAAGTGGAAATACTAATCAAGGAGATCTGATATTTTTATGAAGTGGAAATATGAAATCTTTCTTCAAATAGGTTATGAACAATTTTTAAACATAGCGATAATTAAAATATAACTTGTCTTAAAATATATTTTTCTTAAAGCATAGATAACAGATTTTTTTTAAATATTTAAATTTGAGTATGACATACACACACGCACACACGCACACGCACACACACACACACACACACACACACACACACACACACACACATAATCTAAAAAATGTGAGGACAATAGAGCTTGTACGCTTTAAAATAAATTTGTGCTCAAAAATATTCTTCAAAAAATTAAATTTAAATGTTTATTTTTTTATTTTCTTCAAAGTAATGAACCATTTGCTAAAAACATTTAGAAGTAGGAAAAAAAGGGGACGAACATCACTGCTTCTTCATTAATTTTCCTCAAGGAAAAGCTCATAATTATATACTTTTAAATCGTTTGTAATATAAATTGTAAACTGTGTCTTCGTATTTTTTATAACTAACAATAATAATAGTAATAATAACATTAAAACAAGATTTACATGATGCATTAAAAGTATGCTAAAATGATAAAGGAAGCGAAAACTTTAATGAGTTTGCTGTAATGTTGAAAAAGTGTAGAAAAAGAGTTGGTGAAGACAGAGAGGGAAACTATGGAAAGCGCGAATTACCGAGGAGGGGGAACGTCAAAGTTGGAGCATTGTAACGGCAGACCAGTTCATCGCTCACACGGCTGTAACCAGTGATAAGCTGTTCAGATTATTAACTTTAAACAATTTCCGCTCCTGGCTCCCTGTTGTTTCTTCTTGGAGCCGTTTGTGATACCAATTCACGTAGATAAAACACGGCCATGTTTTTACCGCAATTAGCTTCACTCGCTTTACTAAACAAATAACTACAGTTATAAACTAGAACCGGGCATAGTACATCGACTTCTATTGCAACATAAACTGAAAATAACATGGCGACTGTGATCAAATCTACAACTGTAATAGCATAGTTAAAATTTTCTATTATATTTTCAACTCGGTGGTATATAATCAAAATGTAAAATATGATTTATTAAAAGTGAAATATTAATTTAGTTAATTAACCATAAAATTGCAAAAAATTTAAGTAATATTTTTATCTTTTATTGAATATATATTTATATATATATATATATATTTATTCAACATCTTTACATGGAATAAATTTAAAAATACTTATTCAGAAAGTACATGGTAATTGTTAAATAAAATGAATTTTTAACCGACTTAATTATTATATTATTTAAAATGAGTCACAGATTAATTAGGTTAAAGTAAACAATTTTTATTTCTTGAAACATACTAATTCGAGTTAAGCAGATTAATAAAATTATGAAAATTTATTAATATAAAGATCCTGTTATGTATAAATAAAAAAGTATTAAAATAAAAAGCTTTTTCTTGAAAATAAAAATAAGTTAATACCCCAATGTTAACCAGATGGTAAATCTAGCAAGCAATGCTTTTTCACGTTTTGAAAAAATTATATTGGGGTTGTTTTGACTTTTTTAAAAATCCCAAAGACACTAATAAAAATAAAATAATCTATTTCTTATGAAAGTACTATTGAACCATTCATGTTAACCAATAAAATATTCTAAATGTTTGAATACATAATATGTATTCAAACATATGATATTCATCATATACTGAGAGCTTTCAGGTTTTTAGTGAAAATATATAAATATATAAAATACTGGATTTTTATCATTTAAGAAAAATTGTAACCTATAACAACTAAAAAAAAAACAAAACAAAAAAAATTAATCATTAAATAGTAAAAGAAAAAACAGTCGCTGATTATTATATATGTTTCGTAATATGGTAAACTCAGTAGCCTAATCCATAATCAAAACCTTTGTAAACGTTAAAATTTCATCAAACATAAAGGGATTTTGTTTTGTAATTATATAAAACATGAAAAACCCATTAAAAAATTTTCTATTGTTCTTTTTAACGATAAAAATGTTACGATTATTTCTAATAAATTATCAGTAATTCCAAATAAATAAAGAATTCAGTGTCAATAGATATATTACAACATATTGGAAATTTTTTACCTTACAGTCAAGATAAAAAAAAATTCTAATTCAAATAGCTTTTATATCAAAGCAGTTTAAACTGAATTTTTTAACAAAAAATAAAACAATGCTCTGCCCTCTTGTTAGTAATATCTTCAAAATAGGCACTGAAATAATTTCACAAATTTAATTAAACCGGCCTGATTTAATTTCTGTTTAACTTAATTACAACGTTAAATTTATACTAAACTTTTTTACTGAGAACTTTGTCTTTCCCTTAATCTGTAAAAAACGGTTTTTTAATTATTTTTTCTAGTCCGAATAAGTTTTAGAAAAAATTGTGGAAAAGATTAATGCCTATAAAATTTCCAAAAGGATGCTTACTTTTGAAAGGTGTCTATATCATGAAAAAAGGAAAAAAATTACACATTTTTATCTTGTGAAGAACTGCTCTAACGGTAACATATTTTCACTATCTGCAGCCTGATTTCCTATCTATCTAATGAAGTGGCGGAGTTCCATTCTCTTAATTTTAAAACTTTAGAGGGGAGAGTTTAAAAATATCTTTCACGTGGGAAAATTTCTTACTCAGAACTGCAAGTTCTGAGTAAGATAAACGCAAGTTATTTACATGCGTTAACTTTTTTAATTCCGGGGTCTTTTGTTAATTTCTTTTTTCGAAAAAGAAATAAACAAAAATAATGTTAGTAAAACTTACGCAAATTGATTGGACATTTATAAATTTTGTTTATGTGCCGAATGTCTTCGATGGCACATGACGTTTTAGAACCTTGTGGTAGCCCTGAATAGATCTCTTTGGAATTTTGCATTGGTGGCCCTAAAAAGAGCCATTTATATGTTAATGAGGTAGTCCTGAGAAGGGCGTTGAGTTCGATTGATGGTGTCCGGCGAAGTTCGCCTTAGCCCGGCGAGTTTACTCAGGGAGCTGGAGCTCGTTCATTACAATCGGACCGAGCTTTCCCTAAGCGTCAGGTCCACATTACAGAGTCCATTTTAGTGATTGCCCTAGAGTCTCGCAGTGCACAATCGGTGTCGGTCATTTTCCGCCGGCGTGGCCGAAGAAGTTCTCCCCGACCGGTATTAAATCCAGCTTCATCTTCACTTTTATGCCCCCTGGTGCTAAAGGCTTCCGTTCCTGGTTGGCCAGGCACGAAGCCTTTGAGATGAATGTTAGCATTCCCGCCAGATCCCAAGCAGAACCGGTTAGGGGACTTCTTACTTTTTCTTCTGGTCTGTTCCTGATGTTGGTCTGCGAGAAAATGCTCTCACAGTTTTAGTATCTTTCTTACAAAGGCGGTCAGATCGTGGTGGGAGCGCTTGTACCGGCGCGTAGGTGTACTATAATTTCCGCTGACTTCTGAACGCCTAGCTCCGTGCTCACCTATATGAAGTATATAATTACTGCCAATCTATGGCAGTAATTCCCCACCATCTAGGCTGGCCCATACGGGTAGTGATCTGATGGATCTCGCTGTAGTTCAACAGTCAGGGCAGGGTGTGCAGGTTTTAGTCTGGTAACGTGTATCTTTAGCTGGATGCCTTTCTGATCGATTTCATAAACTTGTCCTGTTTGATGAAGGACAGTATTTGGACCTTCCCATGGAACCTCAAATCCTATGTATCGACATCGACATCACAAGTAGGGCCGGTGTGCTGCCGGCCCTATTTCTTGCTGCCTGACGAACACTGGCCATTTTAAATTTCGATTGTTCTTCTCTGATGTTTATAAAGTTCATTTGTCAGTAGCTCTCCGGGTATGACCCAGCGTTTTCCTCTCTTTCCTCAATGGGTTGAGACGGTTCGTGTGCTTTCGGGTCTCTCCGAGTCACTTTAGCTGTCTCTCAATGAATAGTTTGCTTGATGGCATGCTGATCGCGGTGTTGGTCCGATTTCTTAGTGTGAACAGAATTTTTAGCATACTCTTATCCCAGGTTGATGATGGGTCATCCCAAATCTTTTTTTAAAATTCGTTTCGGTTTTAATACTTTGACTCTTAAAATATTAAGTTATCTCTGATAAAAGAGAAAACTCTTTTTCTCTGATAAAAGAGAAAAGATAAAACTAGAAAAATATTCAAAACGGGAAAATATAAATAAGGAAATTATAAATGTTAAATTTTATTAAATACTTATTAACTTTCAGTGTAAATCGCATTAATATTTCAAAACTATTTTTGATAAAATGCTTTCAAACATTTTCAGTTTTTTAAAGTAGAAGAAAAAAACCGTGAGATTGTATTCATATTTTCTTTAAAATACACGTTTAACGTTTTAAAGTTTAGTAAATACTGCACACTCGAATGTACGAGTATGATGTAAGAAAACTTATATAATAATTAGTAAGGTATCTGTTTTATCACAAACTGCATTATATTCATTCTGTATACGATGAGAAGTTGAGTAAATGGAACTGGATTGTGTTGAACAGATGGACGAAAGTTGTCACGTAGAATTTCATTGAAACTGAGCTAATTACGGCGAGAATAGTTCATTTACATTGGATGAATGTGTTACATAAAGACGTCTATACGTGACTAAAATTTTGTAACTCATTCGCATTGTATTTTCAGTATATAACTTGACATATTATCCAGACAATGAGCTCACATTATACCACTCTTTCTATTAACTGTATATTTTATTTTATTGTACGGATATAAACAATCATATAAATAAATAAAAAAATTATGTGCATGAAAGATTTTTCTTTAATGTCAAAACAAATTTTTTTATCGTTAATTATTTTACACTAAAAATATATTCTCCTTCATTATTTTAAATTAAAGTATATTTTTAATTACCCTAAACCCTTTTTTTAGTTTATTATTATTTCTAATGCACACATTACCATCTGTTCAACTAATGAACAATAAGCAAAGCCCCCTCCCATAGTCCAATGAGATGAGGATGATATGTGTCATACCTAAATGAGGCGTAGTTTTGCACAGACTCAGGCCGACCATTCCTGACACGTGTGGTTATCCACCAAAGTACCAACCATCAAACCATCGGTAAAACAACTAAAGTACAACCGGCCAACCATTAAAGTACACCGGTATCCAATCATTCTAGTATTCAAATACGTGTAAAACTTACTAACTTTCAGTAGGATTAAAAACTCAGAACCATCGCCTTCAAAAATCATCTGTTAAACAAGAGATTTGTTGTGAATAAAAAGCCCGTTTGGCTGTTTATTTTATTAAAAAAAAAAAACTTTAATAAAACATTTTAAACTTAAAAGGAAAATATATATTTGTAAATATTGTGGTTTATTACAATAATATGTTTTTTTTTAAATCACATACGCATTAACTTAGAATTAAAATAAATTTAAAAAATTGCGTATCTGAGTCATAACTAATTAAACACAAATTTGCTACGAAGTTGGCAGGCAACCAGGTACTATTTTAATAGACTAGTACCTCTGATATTAAGTACATAATTAATAATGATACCCTTTTAAAACTTTTTTTTTTATTAGTTATTACGTTTTATTTTATTACTACTATTATTAGCAATTATTATATTAATTTATTGCTTCATACATTTTACCTTTTATTGCTTAAAAACTTTATTTTATATAATTCCATTTTATTTTAATATTCCAGAAAATTTAGTAAAAAGAAACGGTTTTAATTATTAAAATAGTCTTTTTTGATCTTTCTTTTGTTTATAACGCAGTAAAATCTTTTATAAATTAGTTATTAACCCACTGATCTGATTATTAGCTGTTTGTGTCCTCTAATTATTTAATAGAACAGCTTCACTGTAATACTACTGGATTCAAATTCAAATCCAAGCAATAGCTTAGGTACTTTTAATATTATTTAAAGTCTTACGTTTCCGATGTGTTTTTACCATTAAGTTTTAATGAATATCAATGAATCGGATTATTTACTTTTAGTTTGGTAAAAGCTAATGTCAAATAGTAATTGATGTATGTGTACGTGTGTGCTGGTTGTGATTAGCTGCAACTTCTAGACTACATATTGTATAGAATTGAATTACAGTTGTGGATCTCTTTCAGACTTATCTACCTGTTCATCAATTTGTGTAACAAGTTTTGAACGAATGGTACAGTATAACTATTTAAAGTAATTCATGCAAGTACTGAAAATAATCTAAAATCTTCCATACTTTTAAAATACATTTATTGTTTGACTATGAGTTTGACAAGAATTTTTTAAAAAAATTTTTAGTTGAATATAAAATGTACAGTTTAAATTGGTTTTTAGCCATTTTTCAGTTAAAATTATTCACATTGCTCGGTTAATGCCAATTTTCAAATTTTTTGAGCTGAGAATAGATCTAAAATTTCTAACACCATAGTTTATCTAATTATCCAACATCATATCATTTTTTTTTTACCACAGTGTTTAATTTAGAATCTTTTCAATTTACCGAAACCATACGTAAATTTTAATACAAGAGAATGACATGCAGAGAAGGGTTTCCATTGAAATCCCTCAAAAACATATATATGTATACATATTTTATACAGTATATAAAACCAATAATAAAAATTAATAAGTATACACAAATATATGATCAAGAAACAATGTAAAATTCAGAACAGAAAAACCAAATAAAACCCTAAAAAGTAGTCTTATTAATAACACAACAAATAACTAATCTAGCAAAGATACAGAGAAGTAAAGAAATAAATCAAAGAACCAACAAGACTATCTGGCTAGACGAAATGAAGAATTTTGATAATGTACAAAACCTAGCGTAAGCTGATAAAACTCATCTTATAATCTTAACAATATATTTCGTTAGAATTAAATTACTTATAAAACTTATTCACATATTATCTGCAACCCCAAAGGGGTCCATCACCGAGACTCCGGTCTTGATACCTCTAATGAGGAACCTCAAAAGGGATCCTTCACCGGGACTAAGGTCTTACATTCCCCCCAGTGTATATGCAATGGAGACCATGTCCGTTCATTGATGGTGAGTAGTAGAGCCTCCTACGGCTCCCGGACGTAGCTGTCTCTTGCAGGCACCATAATATCTTCACTGTTGAGGAAGAGGTTTGCAGTCTTTCCTCCTGGGTCCAAATGTCCTTGTATGTTGCATGAAGAATATCGAGACTCCCGCCGGCAATCCTTCCGTACACGGCCGAATAAACCTTGTTTTGCTTGACGAGACCGACCCTTTGGCTGTGCGAAGGAAGTGGGCAAACTACCTCCTTTACACAGCTTTAACAACAACTGTGAACGTGGGTGGCCCCACCGGCCGTTTCACAGTCGCGCCCCTAGCCTTCAAAACCGAAAACATATAGTGCATCATGAACCATACCCCTTTCCGCCGACCGGTAAACTCTACCAGGTGCCACAGAATTTGGCTAGTTTTTCCAGGAGGCTCGCAGAGACAAATCTGTTCATATCTCTCAGAGTGTACAACCTTAGAAACAGACTTATATAGGCTGGAAACCACCCCGTGATCACCAGTTGTTGAGTCAACCATTATGACATAATCGTCCATCCAACAGAGATTGTCTGACAGATCACTAACTCCGGACTTCTCCATAAGTACCAGACCGCCCTGAAAATTCCCATCTCTACCCAGACCTGACCAGTTATATCCTCTACTAACTCAGACGAGTGAAAAATGTCCTTCGGCCACCCCCTAAGGATTAACTTTCCTAAGTCTTCACGCTAAAACTCTCCTCAATAGTCCGTCTGAGGTCTCTACACGACCATATCGCCATGCCCAGCGGTCTTACCTATGTCTGTGGGGAATCTTCTACTGCTTCAGGCCTAGTGAACTGCTCTACTGTAGACCCCGTAACGATCTCGTCCAGAACATCTATCAACATTTCGACAATCTTATCGATCCCGTCCAAATTCTGTGAACACTCCTTAATTGCCACCTTTGTGTTTGGATTTTGGCGGATAAGCTGAACAACATATTTAAGACATATTCTTGACATATGTCTTGGGTTTGTTTTCCTTGACATATTTAAGAAGACCCTTCGTGTTAAAAGCCAAACACTTCGCCGGTGTTTTAAGGTTCTGACCATGGTTGTCAACCTTCTTCACCCCTTTCAGCTCCCCATCTTCCAATTAAGTCACGATCTGCGATGATCCGCAACTCTTCTTGCTAGAGGTCTCCGCCTTGGAGGACAAAAATCCCTACCAGCTTCTTCTGCTTCTTCATTTATTCTATAGATTAGAGGGGAATTCATACCCCTTCCCATGGGTTTTCAAAACCACATGTTCATCGCCCATTTCCTCGTCTGACCTAGAAAGGTGGGAGGTCCCTATTGTATCCCGCCGAGTCGCTGCCCCTCCTACTTTCTCCTCCCTTCTAGTCTAGTCGTTCTTGCTGCCTCTAAACGCCTAAGTTCGTCAAACTTCGTTTCAATCTTTGTGTCACTGCTGTTGGATATAACCGATAATTCTCAAAACCAGAAAAAAACTTTTTTTTTATAAAAATACAAAAAAGTTTACAAGTCTAATATACAAACAAACATATATATAAACAAACCCCCAGCAACGCTAGGCTAAATTCAAAAATTGCAAAAAAAAAATAATTTTAAACTAACAAAACAGAAAAGTAACTAAACTAAATACCAAAACAACCTAACACAAACATAAACCCCCCCCCCAAGAAAAAAGAACTCAAGAAATCAAAAACCATAAATAACAAAAATATGAAGATATAACGTTTAATCACAGAGCTCCTGCACAGTCAATCTTTCTCGCCGGCGTCTAGTGTTGAACTGTCTCTCCATTATATAGCCTGGATTACAGTTACCTATTCTCATATGATTTATTGTTTACTTGTTTGTGCCCAAATATTTGGGTATATCATAAAAATTGGTTTTGTTGTTTCTAAGTAACGAAGAGGTGTAAAAATTTTCACTGCGCACATTACAGTAGCAAGTACTAAACATTTAGTGCTAAATATTAAGATAGAAATAACTGGAACTCGTGTAGTTATAGAATAAGTTATTAATTATAAAAATATTCTAATAGTTTTAAAAGTAAATGAGTATATGCAGTTGTAACAGAGGGAACATAAAATAAATGATTATTATTATTAAGACGCGAATTTCAAGCCTTTGAATTTGTTGCAAACATGAGTTTGTGTAAATATTAGTGGAATTTTTTTGAGCTTTATTTTATAGTTTAAATGAAATTAAAAGCGAAAAATAAAAAAAATTGTTTTTGAATTATTTTTCATTTAATTCTTATTTAAAATTCAATTATTTTAAATTCGGCAACTTATCAGTTGTATAAAGTTGTTGGTTCTTCCTTATTTTTAATTTTACGCTGACTTCAGGTTGAAATATTAAGAAGAAAATTAAAAAAAATATGTTTTATACGGAATTTTTTTAAGTTATTTTTTTTTTTTAATTTATCTTATTCACGCGTTTTTTAATGATGAACAACCTACCCCAATAACGGTATTAACGTATTAGAAGTAAGAACTTCTTGTACTTTGTAAAATTTAAAATGAATTGACAGATTTTCACCAAAAAATATATATCGAATATAAACTCGGCTCTTTTGATAAATTTTTTAAAAAATGGAGGCTTAATTTTACTCACCACAGCTTACAGGAAAACAGCAGAGTTTTTAAGTTTGCCATTTTATAAAAAAGTATTTATATTCTGCAGAAATCTTCTAATAAAAATATATAGTTTGATATCTAATTCGTGAAAATCAGTTTACTGGTCTGACCTGCTGCAGTTTCAACTACTCATCGACAGAATAAAAAACATAACCGGTTCTCGCTCGGGTACAGTCGAGTAAAATAATTTTTAATAAGTTAACATAATAATAATTATTATAAAATAGTTCGTTAACTTCTCCATTAGCTGTTATAGTCAGTTTACAGTTTTAACTAATATGGTTGAAAATATACATCATACGAAGGATTTATTTGCTTCCTCTTTAATTTATTTAGTAATTTCATTAAATAAAATAATATCAATGATATTTTTTTAGCAATAGCGTTTTTATTCATAAACTAATTAATTCGAGATGTAATCATAAAGTATCCGACCTTACTTTTAATTGTAACCAGTTGCAGCCCTGTGGAGGGGGGAGAGACCGTCTTGAAATCATATAATAAGCCTTCACCTATGTTTGATGTATGATTCACTGTTTTGCTAATGTTGCAGTCAGTTGCTGCTTAGCAACCGTAAAAGTAAAACTTATGAATAGTGGCTGTCGTTTTTTCGTTGCCGTTCAAAATGACTTAACGGGTTCAGCAAGAAATCCCCATCAAATTTTGTTAGAATCTTGGTCACATGTAAGTACGAGTTAATAAGGGGGATTTAAACAGATTTTGTGATCAGGCTATTGATGTTACACAACGTCTGTGGAAAGTAATAGACTATCTAGCAATCTATCATCACCAAAAATCCCCAAAAATCAAGCAGTACAACAGATGGTGATAAATGATCGTCTAATAACCATTAGAGAGCTTGACAACAAAGAAGGAGTTCAATTTGGCTCAATGCAATCAATTTTAATAGAAGATCTTTGAATTTAGCGAGTAACAACAAATTTTTCTCAAAAATTCTCTCATGAACAAAAGGAAAACCGGCTGTAAATTGCTAAGGCCATATTGGAATGTGCTAATAATGACCATGATTTTATAAAAGAACAATAACCGGAGATGAAACAGATCTATGGCTCTGCCCGTGAGACAAAAGCACAGTCATCCTATCGGAAAACTCCTAGTCCTTCGCGGTAAGGAAAATTGACAATCACAAAGTATGATGACCCAGCAAAGCATAATGACGTTCATGTGTCATCCTGACAAATTATTTTGATTATCAAGTTAAATCAAGGACTAATTACAATATAGAGTACATCATAACTGTTCTTCATCGACTCAGAGATGATGTTCGTCGCAAAATATCACAGCTTTGGAAAAATGGCATTATTTTGGCACTAAAAATGGCACTCGTCATGGCAACGTTCCAGCCCACGCATCACAACTTATCCAGGGAATCTTGGCAAAACATGAGCTCGAACAACTTCAATAGACTTCTTACTAACCAGATATGGCTCTCTGCGACGCTTAGCTCTTTCTTAAGTTTAAAATTCTGCTTGAAGGAAAGAGATATGAAATAAGAAAAGGTGCTATAGCATCTTTTCTTATTATAGATGCTTCTTATAGCATCTGATGCTAAAAGAAGGCTTTTTTGTAATCACTAAAATTCTCTTTGAAAAATGATTTCAACAATGGAAATATCGTTAGGATAAGTTTTCTACATCAGAAATAGTCTATTTTGAAGGGTTATTGAATAAATTAATATGAATTAAAAATAGACAGTAGATTTCTCTTTTTTATATAGGTCTTTTGAGAATTCTATGTATTGAAGTAGAGTGACCACTATTTTTTGGGCTTTAATTTATATTATATTCTAGTCTGGCGAGACAAAAATATAAACAGATATTGAAAAATATTATTCGAGTATAAAGTATTTAATTCTGTTACACACTAATCTAAAATGTATTTGATCTATAAATTAATCTATTTACGGAATATCAAACAAATCAATATGAACTTCTATCCTAACAGTATCGTTAAAGAACTTAATGTTGTTTAATTGTTTAACGTAAGTAAATTAAACCGTTTAATCCCAGTAGTTGGTTTCAGCAAGGACTGAAAGACTAGTTCTCAAATATTGGAGTTATAGTATCTACTGAAATACATTTCCCACTGACATTTATTTGTTTTACGTATTGCAATCTTTTTCCTTTAATTGAATGGATCCGAAAACAATTGTTTGGTGATTTTTGAAATTATTTAACTGTTCGCTTTGTGAAACTTTTAAATACTACAATTTTTTTCTTCGTAATAAAGCTATACTTAACTATACTTTTTTTTTTATTATCTTGTACATCTTATAATTTCACATTCGTTTTATATTATTTATCGTTAAAAAAATATTGATTTTTCCATTTTATATTTTATTTAAAATTTAATATAAACGAAATAAAATAAATTCTGTTAAGTAATATAAAAATAAACTGAGTATTATAAACATCTACATTTAACAAATTTTCAAATGAATCTCTCATTTAAAAATTATGTTGACAACTAATGTATGAATTTCCTTAAATTTCAAAGATAGTAACTGAATTATAACAGTGATTATAAAAATTGCAGAAAATTAAATTTATTTAAAATACTGAAAGTATATATTTTGGCTGAAATAAATTGATACTAGTTTATTTAAACGGAGAATATACTGGGCTATAAATTCGTAAATAAAAATTAATTAATTAGTTTTTTTTTTTTTTGTTTTACCTCCGGAATCACCGTTAGGTTCTATCTTCAGATCTTCAGAGGATGAGATGAAAGAATTGTAGCGTGTGTGAAAAATGCCATGCCTCACCGGAGATTCGAACCCGGGACCTCCGGATGAAAAGCCGAGACGCTATCACTCGGCTACGGAGGCCGGCAATTAATTAGTTAACGAATAACATAAAGAAGACAAAAAAAATGAGTTCTCATGAGGAAACTTTTTTTTGTATAGAAGGAAAAACTTTATGGGATTTTTGATATGAGCCCATATTTTTCCATATTGGGAAATCTTTGATAAAACCTTGAAATAAAATTAAAAATTCTTTCAAAATATAATTTCTTCTGAAATTTTATTTTAATGATTTTGCATGTTATATGACGAATAATATTAATTATATTTTAAAATATTATTTAATGGCGTAGTTCTATATTTCCAGTGGATACATATTTATTTAAATCACAATGGAAATATCAAACCAGGATATTTATCATTAGATTCAAATGAAAATCGAGGCTGAACTAGGTAATTATACAATATTTAGGTTTAGAGGTTAGCCCACCGGGCTGGTCTGGTGGTTAACGCGACATCGCAAATCAGTTGATTTCGAAGTCGAGAGTTGTAAAGTTTAAATCCTAGTAGAGGTAGTTATTTTTATACGGATTTGAATACTAATTCGTGGATACCGGTGTTCTTTGGTGGTTAGGTTTTAATTAACCACACTTTTCAGTAGTGATCGACCTAAGATTGTACAAGACTACTACTTTATTCACATTCATACATATCATCCTCATTCATCCTCTAAAGTAATACCTTACGGTAGTTCCGGAGGCTAAACAGAAAAAAAGAGAGAGGTTTAGAGGTTAACAAATCCTGTCCATAACTCAATAATACTCAGGAACTACGTATTAAACAAAATTAAACAATATATATAATAAATTTATTCCCGTAATATTATTGTGACACCAGTTTTTTTAAATTTATTAATTTTTGAATAAAATATATATTTTTTATGATTTAAAATAAATTATTATTTCTTTAAATTCATTTTAACGCTTAAAATAAAAGTTCAGTCTTACTTAAAACTTTAAATAACTTAATCTGCATGTATATTTTTTATTTGAATTTTGTTTATTTACTGTGTTATACGAAAATAAAAATTTAGCATTTTTAATTTCATCATATCTTGATGAATTTTATAACAAACGAGTTTACTAAAATACACATAAATAAAAAGTTGGAATTTTACGTAATGAGAAGAATTTTATAAAAGGTATTTTTTTCTTTTTTTACTTTACTCAGTATTTTGTTTGCTTCGTTCATCGTTTCGTTAATGTTTGGACGCTACCTCTCTATAGAACTAAGCACTAGATAATGAAAAAGCTTATTTAAATATCTCAGTTTACTCACTTCTTCAGGATCTTTTTTTGATAAACCTCATTACTTATCTTTTTTTTTTTTCAAAAATGAAGTAAACTATTCAAAATATGTTTATTGAGTGAACGTTTTTATTACTGTACTACACATGTATAAATTAATTAGTTTTATTAAACCTTCTGTAATTATAAAAATGTAATACATATTTATTTTTATATATTTTATACACTTTAATCATATTTTTAATGCCAAAATTTACATAAAACAAAAATTTTAATTTTAAAGATCGAACCAACCGCATTAAACTGTACACTAGTAAAAATAAATTACTCAAAATAAGATACATTTTACAAATTTTTAGTGAACAGTGTTTATAACGTATTTCGTATTTACTAGAAGAATGCAGAGAATTCAATTTAAAATATGAAAAACTAGAAATGTATAATTTTAGGATATGAAAAACTAATAAAAAAAAAATCTCCATAAAAATAATATCCAACTCCATCAATAGTTTATTAGAAACTGCTTACAAATACACACTACTTTCAGAAGAAAAGACACCATACTATCTCAGGAATGCGGCCGCGTTCCGTTCCACCAAGTCCCAAGACAGTTTGGAGCTGCCACGTGTATATTACATTGACGTGACAAAAGGCAATTTTCAGTGGTCTATAGATCAGTTTCAAACAAAACCAAGTTTTAACTTCTTTATATACGTTAATCAATTATAAAAATGTAAAAAATTAAAACAGAATTATTTCAATTTATGCCGTAACACAAGAAATAAATTTCAAAAATTATATTTAAAAAACTATTGTACCTTTTTCTTTATAAATATTTTAAGTATCCTTCAGCGAAATCTACTGATCCGATCTGATTAGTTAATGATAGTTTATTATGTGGTTTCTAGTTAAAAGAAGTCTTTAAACTTAGCCTAAATATTAAACATGCTTATTACGTTTAATCTAGTTTCTATTTGTTTCTTATATAGAAATAAGAGGTTTTAATTAGATATATATAAAATTACCTTTATTATTTATGAAGAACTAAAAATGACAAAGATTGTTTTTTATTCCTATTTCCATTTTTAAATATAGTCTTCTAGAAATATATAAAAAGTAATGAATATTTCAACACCATAAAAACTGAACTATCAGACAAATCCTAGACAAAAAAATAATATTATTCTACTTCACTTTAAGGTCGACTTCTTAGGAGTGGTCGACCTAAGATTGTACAAGACTACACTTCATTCGCCTTCATACATATCATCCTCATTCATCCTCTGAAGTAATACCTTATGGTAGTTCCGGAGGCTAAACAGATAAAAAGAGAGACTTCACTTTAATTAAAAGCAAATTATAGTTACGTATCGATATATTTTCCTTTGAATAATTTTTCCAAAAGCATTTGATTAAAATACATTAAATTTTTCCAATGTTTTCTGACATCAACTAAATACATTTTTAATTGATTTTAAAATAACATGATGGAAAAGAACTAATTTAAGTTATATTTAAGAAGTATTTTTGAAATTAAAAAAAAAGAAAAGATTAGGTAAAATTTTCAGATTTTTTTTTTACAAATTTAAAAATGAAATTAATTAAATGAAAAAATTTTCAATTTCTTAAATTTGCAAGTAAGAAAAATAAAAAAAATACTTTAAGATCAATGCAATTAGCTTCACGGTAAATGAGCAACCTATGTTTTTAGAATATTCTAGGAATTTTCATGAAATAAAACTAAAAGACTGAGCTGTATTTGATTCTATTGATAGATTAGTACTTGATTCATTAAAATTATTCTTAAAGAAATGCATCAAAAAATGATGATGGTGATTTAATAAGGTTCACCTAAATTAACTTACCTTAATTAAAATAAAACTTAGAAAAAATATAAGTATATATCAAGTTGATCTCCATGGTAATCTTTCATAAACTGAATCAATCATTATGTTATCATTAGCTTGTTGACTTTGTATTCTGTCCCAAAGTTTATCAAGGAGAGTTAAAAATTCTGTTTTAAAAAGACTTACTTTCAGCTCGAAATATTCTGGTTTTGTAAACTGATTTAAAAAGAGTTTTAGCTTCAGGTCCTGCCTCTGAATGATATTAAGAAATTTTGCCTCCTTTGAAGTTTATTTGAATCTTTTTTTAACCTAGTCGGTTCTTAAAAATAACAATCGTAAGTCATTAATTGTTTTTTTCGTATGTGTAATTTTTTCCACTGATCTTAAATTCTTTTTCTTTTAGGTTTAGGAATGTTAACTATTATAGGGTACATTTTCTAATGAGTTTACGGGTGTACTACGCGTACTTGTCAGTTCTCCAAGATACAAAAATTTTGAGTCGTATATTAATGTAATTTTATGTACTGATAAATAATAACAGATATTATTATTTTTAAGTAATGGTATTATTTTTAACTTTTATTTTATTAATTAAATTAATTAATTAATATAATTAATTATAATATTGGAATAAATTTTCAAATTACTAATTAACTGTAAATATGACACTTAAAAATCGTTTTTAAAAAACTCGAAAGTAAATGATAAAAATGTAGTAACACCTCCTAAAACAAAAAGTTTATTTTAAGATAATATTAGATCTTTATCTTATTTTTTGTACTTCTTTTTTATCTGTTTAGCCTCCGTAATGTATTACTTCAGACGATGATATATATGAATGTGAATGAAGTGTAGTCTTGTACAATCTCAGGTCGACCACTCCTGAGAAGTGTGGTTAATT
>JAAAKQ030508617.1:5902-19874 GCA_010016005.3 Zanna intricata | reverse complement strand
TCCTCCGTGCATACGTAAAACGTCTATCTACAACCGTTCTACAACTTTACATATTTGTTGGTGTTATATTAAACATTCAAGCAATTACAACTGTTTACAGGGATGACCATAATATTGCTGAAATTGTCGTACGTTAAACATGTGATACTTTTTCTCATGCAACCATTGTCGTATTGAGTAAATTTGAAGTTTTTCTTAACTTTAAGGTGGAAATCTCTTTTATCCCCTACTTAGCACAGGTTAAATTTGCCTCCACCTTTTAGTGTACTGAAGGGATTGGGTTTTTTACAAGACATCAAAAGATAGAGATCGGCAAATAAACCCGATATAAAAAAATCTGACTCAAATAGCACAATTTCCTTTTTCAAAATATCTGTAGAGTATAATTATATAAGAGAATGAACATTGAAAAATTAGGAATAAAAAAAATAATCCTTAACAGTACTTACAGAACGTGGTAACGAAACAGATTAGAACAATATAATTTTTTACGCAATAAAAAAATTATTTAAATCATGAGACAGTAATTTTTTTTCTAAATATACTTATAATTGTCACTAACGATAAATTTATAGACAATAAATAATGTGTTGTCTGATAATTGTGTAATAAAAGACGTTTGTTTTTTACTTCAATTTCAGTTTGAATTACGAAAAAATTATACATGCAACAAAAAAAAATTATAAATGTTTTTTTCTCAATTTCCGCAGGAATTACTAAAACAGGTTCGCTAGAATTCCACAGATTGTATGTATTTTTAATTATGTATTCAGCATTATGTATTATTTTTAATAATGTATTTTAAATAAAATACTCTAAAGTTATGAAACTATGAAGTTTATGAAATTTTATTTTATAGATTTTATGAATTTAGAACTGAATTGTGAGTATTGAAAAAATGCTTAAATTATAAATGTAGGGTAATTAATAAATACAGATTAAATCCGTTAACAAAACATCAATGAACTACAACAGACAGGAAGTTAATAGACCAATAACTAGCAGATGTCTTTGCCGGTTAGTCACAAAAAAAAAACAAAAAAGATAGAAAAACTAATTACACCGCTATTATTATCAAATTTTTCAGCGTAATGGGTATAAAAAAACATTGACTATTATTTTTTTGGCATGACACATTATAAAAATACAAAGTTTTTCAAGAAATTTTGGGACGCAAAAAGTTTCAGAAAGTTCACAATTTCAACGGATCATTAATAATATATACTCGTATATATAATAATAATAATAACGATATTAATATATTTAATAACAATAACGTATATTTAAACACAGAAAATCAAACTGTAATTGAATTGACCAACTGCCATTCTACGAGAAACCATTTAATTCATAAAATTATTTTAAATTTACATCCATCACGTATCTCATTATTTTATTTCGAATTTTTTTTTATAATTGAATTTGAGTGGCGCTAATGATTATAATGGTATAAGATATATTGTAAAATGTCTATCAGATCCAAAAATTGCTACTTTTACAAAAAAGAATAAAAAATAAAAAGTCACGGGCATTTTAAAAATATGTTAATAGTGTATACATTTGGCTGATTGATGAATAATGGTAAGATAAACAACATGATATACAACTATTATCAGGATCGGTTTTTTAATAGCTTATGAATTTTCCTTTTCAAAAAAATTACTGAAAATACGTGGTTTTTCTATTTTTACGCTGTCAAAAGTAAAACAGAAAATGGAAACAAATGGCGTTTTATACCATGTAACGATGAGTTATCGAAATTTTTTGACATTATGTCGGGTGTCCCCCAGGGCTCTGTACTAGTTCCTGAATTATATTCTATATTCACAGAGGACCTTCCAGCCCTGGAAGATTGCATCGTCGCCACATTTGCCGATGACACCTCTTGCCGTTAACGAAGATCCTGGCCTAGCCTCGCGAGAGCTGCAAATGGAATTAGAATTTGTTTGCACATGGCAGAAAAAAATGAAAGATTACAGTTAATAAGGGATAAATCAAAGCATGTCAGATTCGCCATTAGAAAGGGTGACTCACCCAGTGTGTACATTGAAGATGTCTTGATCCCAGAAACAGATAGCGTGCGGGTACCGCACTGATACCGTCAAACGCCAATCTAGTACTTCACCTAGATTGGCGTTTGAACTGGAAGTGTCACATGAGGATGAACAGAAAGCAACTAAACGCGAAGTATAGGAACTGCATTGGCTGACAGAAGAAACTCACGCCTCACTTTGTCCAATAAAATACTGAGTTATAAATTTATCTACCAATTAGGATTTATGGTGCGGAGTTGTGGGGAACAGCAAGTAATATTAATATAGATATCATACAACACTTCCAAAACAAAATAACAAGAGCAATTGTAGATGGTTCACTCGGGATGATAAAATTCATGAATATCTGGAGCTTCCGATGGTTCGTGAGATAGTGAGACAGCGAAGTGTTAAATATTAAGAACGACTTGAAAAATCACGTCAACCACTTAGCAATCAATTTGCTTGATAACAGCAGGGACGTCCGAAGATTGAAATGTCTCCACGTGCTAGACTTAGGGACTACCGAATTACAGTTTAATAAATGACAACACCAAATCTAATGATATTATTCTTGTTTACTTTATTTCTTTATTTTTCTTTTGTTTGACTATTTATTTGTTTATTAGTTTTTTTATTTTATTAATATTTTTATTTTATGGACTGTGAAGTGTTGAAAGAAATATTTTTTTCTAATGGACTTTAAGATTACTGCTGATAACTATTATTATGAATTATTATGGGAGTTCCTTAAAAACCCCTTACCCTTCTTAATACACGATTTACTTATGGTTCCACCTAAGAAGTCGATTGTAAATATACTGGTTGTAAAAAAAGTTGTGTTTTATATATTTTATGCAGAAAAGATTAATTAATCTAGTAGTGTAACTAATTTTTTCTAGCTATGTTTGTGTATATATATAAAATATATATACACAAATATATATATATATTTTTATTTTTTTTATTTTTTTTTTTAACAGCTCAATAACAATTGAAAGATAATCCTGACCCTATAGGGGAAGATAGCTGCCTTGTGACGATCCCGGTCACCACACCCCCCCCTTCATTCCTAGCTTAGTTTTTCCCGGATGTCTTCTTTTAGAACCTCTAAACTTGATAACACAATACCGAGTTTTACAGGGTAAAAATATTGTTTAAAAATATATTCAGTGTTGATAAATTATTGCAGCCCTTAAATAACTTTTCAACTATTAAACGTAAAAAATGAAAATGAACAAATGTACTTACCTCAACACGATCAATTTTTTTCTTATACGAGATTCGTGATCCACCATTTTGAGGGGTAACCCCTCATTAATTGAGTGCAGCTCAAAAATTTTAAATAGGAAGTGTAGCATTGTGACATATAATTTGATCACCGAAAAAAACTGATGTAAAAATCATCGGTCTACGATATCATTAAAGAACACATCGGGAATTCAGTTCTTCACAGCTACTTTTAAAATTGGTTTATGTAAATTATTAAATAGCTAATCAACAATGAAATACTAAAAATAAATACTACCAAATGTTGTTACATCTAAACGATTTAGTTTTTGGTATTAGCCTAATCCATTACCCAGTCCCAAAGAAACTAAACAATTTTAAATGAAAAAGATCGGTTGTTAAAACTGTTTAAAAAAAATTGGCAAAACGGACATTTTGGCATAAAAGACCTCCTGACCCCAGAAGGGGAAGACTCCCACCTTGTGACAATCCGGTCGCTCCACCATTCCTCCGTTTCTAGCCCTAATGGACATTACAGGAGGTCATCTTTTACACCCTCTAAACTTGATAAGGGCAATTCAGTCATCAGTTTGGCTTCTGTCAGGATGCCATCGATGTAAATACCTCGGCAGACATTTCCATTTGTATATTTACACAATTTACTATCGCGTTCGTGTGGCCTCTTCCAACCCTGACCATTTACCATAACTTACATTCCTCAACTATCAAATTAATCGATTTGCGGACGAAGAATCCCCGTGATTTCCTCTAACACCGAAGGTTTCACACACAAATTTTATTTAAACGAAATTTTTTTTTTTAAGATCATCCAGGTTTTATAAGCCTTAATATAACGTTATAGATTTGTTTAATAAAATTATATATAAAATATGGAAGTCAGGAAAAAAGAGTGGTATAAGCAAGGAGTGTTTTTACATAGAAAATAAATTTTCTATTATTAAACAGAATCGAAGGATTCCGGCAATTAAAGGAAATCCAAGGACTAAAAGTTTTTAAAAATATTTATTCTAGTTGTATGGTACCGAACGTGGACGATTAGAAAAAGAAGCGGAACCTGAGTAAGACAGTTAATTTTATCGACTTACAATCTGATAGTTTCACATATAAAACGAGTCAGAGCGACCTATTTTGAAATTATAGTAATATATAAGATAAAATGTCAGGTTTAATAAATGGATTTAGTATATCACCGAAGTTAAATAACTTTCGATGCAGTTTTTTCGTGTTCTGTTGGAACTTAACTGTGATTTATTTCAATAGATAATATGATAATGTGTAAAAAAAAAAGGAGGCGATTTTGTTCATGAACCAGTTGGTCGTTATAAAAAAAGAAAAAAAAACAGACAAACTATGATTCAGAAATGAGTAAAATAAAGATGCAGTTTCCATTGTTTTACAACTTTTGCATAAAGAAAAGCAGTACTAGATTAACTACTTATCCTGAAAGAAGTAAAACTAAGATTCTTAGATAAAATTTTTCATATGGCAGAAACTAAAGAAAGATACGTTAGAAGTAATTATGATTGATATGAATTCATAGTAAAGAATGAAATTCAGTCTGAAAATAAATTGGAATAAAACAAAGATAATGAATCATGACAGAAAAAAGGATATTTAGGAATCAAATGCAGTGAATTCTAGTTATTAAGACCACCAGTTAATAGCATCAACCAATTTACTGAGGCAGTTTTATAAAAACTTGGAGAAAACCTCGTAAGTACTGGTCTTTACAGTATGTAATTCTTTCAAGTTGTGTGGGAGTAATGACGAAATAATCAAAAACATTATTTAAAAACTGGAAAAAGTTGAAAATAGTGAAAACAAATCCGAAGTGAAACACGTATCTACAGAAGATCCAAAAAAATTCATTGACAGATTTCAGAAGTATTTTATTCACTTAGTGAAAGAAACCCGCTAGCTGAACTGAGAGTCTGTGCCAAATTCGTAGAACGTCAGATAATGAAAGGAAGTTTAACAAAGTAAGGGACTTTAAGGTATATATGTATTTACTGGCCACAAAATTTAGTGATTATTTTGACTTATACCTCGAGTTTGTTTATAAAGCTTTGTTTTTTATTAATGATGTAAGAAAACAAAAGTAATCTAATAATTTCGGTAATTTAATAACGGCATTTACTGTAACTTTAATACTGAATTAGAAATAAAATTCCTAATACTAGTGACGATAAATAGTGTTTAATAATTAATATGTACTGTATTTATTCATCTCTCATTTTTCGTTAACATTAGCTTAACAGAGACCGAAGTGGTCCGATTATCCGGTATCCACTGTTTTATTATAAAAAGAAAAATACAATTTAAAAAAAATTCCTTTCGGTACGCCAAAGGCCGGAGGTAGATTTCACCGGTGCTAAGTAGAGGATAAAAAATATTTCTACCTTTAAGTTAAAAAATACCTCAAATTTACTCAATACGACAATGGTTGCATGTGAAAAATATTATACGATCTTCTTAAAATTCCAGCAATATTTTGGTCATGCCTTGCCGTAAGGGTTGATCATATTAAAAATTGTTTCAGATAAAAGTGTTAGCTAATGTTTAGAAGACTAAGAACCGCTTTAAACACGTTCACTACTGTGCCTATTAAGGAAAGTTTTTTATTTTTTTTTTGTCTTCGAAACCTTATTTTTCCACCATCTGGGCCAACGGTTAGTGATATCAAAAAATTTTTCAAAGATAAGCTTTAGGGTCTTATCCAAAGAATAATACGATTTTCAAACGAATTCGATATTTTACTTAATAAGAAAGTTACAGCGATATTTTATTTTTTGGAAAAAGCCCCCTCCATTTCCACCCCCGTGGTTCGATTTTGCCTATTAAAGAACTTGATGAGATTTTGGGTCGTTATTTTTTATGTATCTATTTGAAAGTGATTAGTGCAAAATTACTGCAGTTATCGTGTCCACAATAAAGTGAAATATAAAAATATATATAAAATTTTGAACTGATGGTGGATTTGGGGTCTGGGGGATGTGAAACGCGAAGATATGTCGATATTTTTCCGAAGTCGAATCAAAGTACCCATTATAATATATAGCTTTCTTATGAAATCTACCTAAAAGAGAGAATTGTTTGTAAATTGTACAATTTCAAAGAACGAACGAATTAATACAGGCATCGAAAGTATAATTAAACAAGCAAGGAAAATATGAAAGATCCTTTCTGTAACTATTATAAATTACAAATAAATTTTTTAAATATTTGTGTTATATGTAGGATTTATAGTTGTGAAAATAGTGCACTACAACTAAAATAGAAATGAAATCTCTAAATGTATTATTGCAGAAGGATGTTAAACATTAGTTAGCTCGACAAAATTTGAAGAGTTATTAAGACCTATAAATTCATGGAGCCGATAATTCTTGAAAACGATAATGCTCAGCCACATACATAATGTGCAACAGCCTAGACTCTTGTAGAAGTTGAAATTTGAACCTATTCTACAGCCGCCATACTCACCAGATTTTGCGTCCTGTGATTGTTACTTATTTTTGCAATTAAAAAGGAATAATAAATGTGTTCATTTAATTAAGGATGGTAAACTTAAATACGCAGTAAGATCTTGGATTAAGGTAGATCTTTTCTCATTTCAACTGCATTCATCATTGACAGAATGAGAAAACTGGTAGGGAGAAGATGTTTAGCTGTAAATGGTGACTATGTGAAAAATAAGTTTTTATGATAAAAGAAATTTAGTTTTATGCCATTTTTGTTTCATTTGACAATCCTTTTACATTTGCATGGTATGTGCAACTGTGCATTACAGTTTAGCCACTCCTTACAGTAAAAAGAAAATCGAAAAGAAAATGAATTTTTCTAGGGCATGATATCATAACCTATTACATTAATTATTACACATTAAATGTATTAGTAATAAAGTCGCAGATGAATATATGAATTTAAATTAAAATCTTTTGATATCTTTTGTATAAAGATTGTTAAATATAAAATAACTTCATATTTTAAATAATGTATCAGAAACATATAAATAAATAAAAAACGTGTCGGGTGTAATAAAAATATTTAGGTCACACAATGCTTAGATTACAGTAGAAAAGAATAGTTTTCAATAGCTGATAATAATGTACATATGTATGTAAAAACTAAATTATTTAAAAATCTTTTTTAAAAATAAAATCTTACCTTATGTTTTTAAAAAATAAACAAATTACAATGAAAAACAATGTACTCTTATATAAACAAACAATTTTAATTTAAAATAGGAAGTAATTTACATGCTGCAACCGAGACACAGAGGCAGACTAGGTAGGTGATCTATGTAGTGCGATGACGTATTAACACTGTCCTCTGCCTTGCAAACTGTAGGCAAACGTAAACAACTGTTTACGTGAGTAAATGAGTAGATGTAGGTAGAGCTAGTGTTTGTATGATAGGCAGTTATCCGGCAATTTCGTGCTATGTTGTGCGTTGTTTTCCGACCGTTCTTTCTTTATCGCAGTAAACTTGCAACATAATGAATTTAATAAATTGATATCAGTCTTAACAAATTAGAAACCGACTTTTAAATTTGTAATAATTCAAAGTAGTTTATTTGTACAAATGAAACAATTATAGTTTTAAACGCTTATACAAATTAACCCTTTTTTTAAAAATAATCTAAAATGACTGTTGTGTGTTTTTAAATGCTTTTTGTGTTTACCAAGTGTATTCATTTTTTTTTTTTATTACACGTCTAAATTCAGATGAAGCTTCCTGAAGAAGAGCGACTAATTATGGTAATGTAGTATTTACAAATATAGATAAGTAAATAATATAGAAATATTATTTATTATAAAATTCTTAACAAAAGTGATTAATTTTATATTGCAGTGTACAGTAGATATATTTTTAGAATTTAATTAAGTAATTAATTTCATTTAACCTAATTGTTTTTCCTTTAGTCATCAGACAACTGATTGATTTCAGGCTTGATATTATTTTCCATTCCTTTTTTTCTGTATTAATCCTATATTATAATATCCTATGTCCTCAATTACTTTTTCAAAATCGCTATTCTTTTCCTTCCTTTACAGTTTTTATCCTACGCACATCCTTCTGTTACCAAATAAACTAATCTATGTCTTAATACTTGGCCAACAAATCTTGTTGGAAAGTGACTACACTTTCCAGATTCGGCTACTAACTTCTCTCCTTTATGATTTTTCTTAAGATTTTGGGTTCTGTCAATCCACCTTATTTCAAATATCTGTTCTTTATGTTTCAGTTTTTCTTATTAGTTTATTATTTTCTTATGTTTCACAGCCACAGTTCCCTATACTCCACAGAAATATTTACAAAATTTTCTTTTTTGTTTTTGTAGATTTCTAGTTTGTTATGGAACCTCCACTCCATTTTGCTGCATTGTTCAATCTATTTACTTTATTTAATTTTATTTTATACCGTTTATGCTTTTATAGTACTTTAATTAAATTTTATGTTTTAAGAGATATTTATCCATTTTGAAGATTTTTTTTTTAGCCGTAGAATTATAAAGAGTTAAAACTTTTGAATGTAAATTTTAAAGAAATAATAGTAATCTTGGCACCAGAATAACGCATTTTCGTACATAACTACTATATTGAACAACTCTTGTCTAGCAAATTAGTAGTTTTCATCTTTTTATTTCAGTATTTACAAATGATTGCGCATTTTTTGAATTAGCAAACTTTAATGAACAGATAATTCTCGATAAATTACGGATGACAAAGATATTTTTCAGAAAAACGCGCACAGGGGGTCGAGATAATAGACCTAAAACATCATGTCAATTACCTCAACCCCTTGAATATTCATTAATCAAGCCTCGTCTATATCTAGATATGTTATTACTGCCAGAAGAAATGTTGGTTTTGCATGTTCAAAACAAAGATTAATAGTAGAAGTGTGTTTAGTATATTCCATTTTATTGTACAATACATCAGGGAGTCCAGCTAACAGAAATATGATCTCCTAGGTTATTATTATTATTACCTCAACTCGACTGATATTATCTCTCTGATATTTGTTACCTCAATTCTCCAAGAAAGCAGTTTACGTTCTCAAAGATTGTATACAATGAGATAATCTCCCTGTAAACAATCTAGTTTGAGCATTAGTTCTAGTTACTCAGGAAATATACAATATTACCCTTCTAATATGTCTTGAAATATATATATAACTTTCCTGGTAATATACCTAGTACAGGTATGTTAAAGGGAAAGTACAGTAAATTCAAAGAGATAACAAAATTATTTTTTTTTTTAAATTGTGCCTCAACGGGCCATTAAAAAAAATCACCCAAAAAATTCCTTTTTTATATTAGAATTAAATGAAAAAGAGTTTTAGCTTAAAATAATAGTTTTTGTAAATGCATTTTATTGTGGTAGTATTTTAGGTATGTGCACCTGTTTGAAGCTTATTAACTCTGAAATATATAAACGAATTTAATTCAAACTTAGTAGGAAGATACCGCTGTCCTCATGCGACAACAAAATTTAAATTTTTGCAAAAAATTAAAAAAATTGAGAGGGTTGTTTTAACCAAAATAAAATTTAAATATTTTATTGTAGAATTATATCAAAAACTTCTGTTACAAAAGGTGAAGTCCTTTTTATCGGGATAAAATATTGTGGGATGTTATAAAAAAATAATAATTTATCCCATTCCATTTTTATAATATCTGGCATAGAAAAATCGGTTTTTAATTTTTTTTAAATTTAGTAATAGGAAAATGTGTTTAAAAGGAGAAAATGTTGCTATTTCATTACCCAATGTCTAATATATTAAAAAAAAAGAATTTGTAAAATTTTCACTTCCTTTCTGAAAAATTACATTTGAATTATTTAAAAATATGCCGTTACATCTTTTTATTTTTTCAACATTTTTTGTTTAAGTTTACTATTGCCTTTTTAAGTTAGTTTTTTTGAAAATTAGTTTTACTTAGTTACTTGGAATAAGAGAGCACACAAAATCAAATTTTTTTATTGAAATTACGAATTATCAATGCCTAAAACTTATTTTTATAAGTATAAAAGTCGCTTTAATGCGGGGTTCCCAATTTTCAATAAATAAAAAAATTGGGGATTTCAATTTTACAGCATATTAAAGTTCATTAAAGTAATCCGCTTGACTAGAGGGCCCCCAATTTTTTAAATTTGTATTGCATGATTTGACTGGCTAGCGAGGAACGATCGTGGAAGGATATTATAATACAGTAGAAAGCCGTACAGTTCATCCGCAAATTTTCACCTTCAGCAATAACACAGTAAGAAAATTTATATACTTATTCTTTTATTTGTTTTTTCTGATGAGTAAACATTTTTCCAATATTATGGTAATGTAAGCACGCTTCAAATGTGAGGGATCGAGGTTCACAGACCTGAAGTACAGCCTGCGGTGTTAATTGGTAGGTGCTCCTGATTGCGGGGGTAGCTGCTTTTGATAATAACCGCAGGACTCCTGTGACAGGTCCCTCTACGATAGGCTGGAATGGAGTCTCCATGCTGTGTAGTACAAGATAAGGAGTGTCCGGTATTGTAAGTGTGAAGAAGAGAGGTTTTAGTCGGTGAAAGTCCAACACTATTGTCTGTTCGGGCAGACAGAAGCTGATAGAGTTCTCCCTTCCAACGGTGAAAAAAAAAATATTGGAGAGAAGTTATAGCGTGATGATGGGCAGAAAGCGCCTCGATCTGTCAACTGAAAATACTATGATCACAATGACCACAATATATTCGATAATATTGTTAAATTATACCTTGATAGTTTGAATTTTTACTGGCACTAAAAGAAAAAAAAATTGGTTTCTTGCTCAATTCCTCCAAGCACCCGTTCACCACGGAATTTCGTTACCGATTCGCCTTAGCCAATTTTTGGTTCAGCGTTCTTAATTATCTCACCAGGTGCCTCCTCCAATTTTAGACAAATTTTCATGACGGTGTGGATGCAAACTTCGTGTAAGAGCTCTAGTTTACTTATCTGCATCGATATCTTCAACTTATTACACAGATAATACTGTCGAGGTAGTCACAACATGGTCCAAAACGCTTTAAACCAACACAGATTAATAGAGTGCTAAGTTGTAGTTTTGTTATTGGTTTTTTAATTTGTTAACTTGTGAAATCACAATTTTTCAAAACATTTTTCATTTGTTATTTATTAAAATCTGGCGTTTCTTATAGCGGAACATTGAGTTCTATTATTAGATCATTAAGTTTAAACATTTTGCGTGAACTATATGATTTGATGGGAAATTAAAAACTTGTTATTTCTGGTTCATCTTGCAAAGTTAATATAAAATTACTAAATGTAAGTTTTAATTGTCTTCAGCCAAAGCATTATCGTAACTACATGAATCCATACTAGCAAAAAGTGGAGTATTATCAGGTGGAGGGAGATCTGATTGGTATGGGTCTGCAGATAACACATTTACAAATTGAAAAGAAAAAAAAAATGGTATTAACTTTCAGATATTTGAAATAATTAAAATAAAATTTTAAACACATTTACGATTTATGTTATAAATTTAAAAAAAAGTTGGTTTACAGAGACTAGTTTGTTTCTGAGTTTTCGTTTGAAGAATAAGATGAATAGTCAATGTAAAATGTACATGATAGACATAAGGGATATAGTTGATGGTTGATGGAAAAGAGTTTAGAAGGTTTTTTTAGATTTTGAGGGGGAAGGTTGTGGAGGAGGAATGGGTAGATTAATATACATTTTTGTTCGTTCAATGCCAGTGAACAATATTCATAGCATTCATAGTAGCAGTACCAGATGACTTGTATTGTTCTTCCCGTGGGAAGTTATGTAGTGGTAGTGAGAGGTAAAAAAGGATGATGATGATGATGATGATATAGAACAGAGAAATTGCAATATTCACTTCTCTTTCCACTCTTTTCATTCATTGTCCACCCTCTATCCTACCTCTACTCATTTTTCTGTGTTTTTTTTTCGTCCAGCTATTAATCACTGGCAGGTAAAAACAACTGTGGATACATTTCCGGAGAAATGTTAAAAAAATACAAAAACGAAATGCTGTGTAGAAAAAAACAATGAATAACGGAAGTGAAATCTTAGTCTTTGTCCCCTTCTTAATTATCTGCAAACAAATGCCTACACAGTTAGTGAACCTTCCTTCCTTTTTCATCCCTAACTCTTTCTCTGTCTCCCTCTCCTTCTGTACAATTCCTATTTCATTTCTCTTTGTCGTTGAATTTACATAAAAATAATAATAAACGATTACCGAATAATAAATTGTATAAAATGAAGTCACATCTGGAAAATAGAAATTTTATTCAAGTAAAATAATTATTAAAATTAAAAAGCAAAGATTTTCTTTAGCTATTAATCCTTCTCTTGTACATTTAATATTGATAAATGAATAATTTACGCGGTATAATACGCTGACGGGAAAAGATATCTTGATAAAACCACTATTTCAATCGATGAATTGTTAAATTGATAAATTGTTAAAATTTTACCTAATTTTTACAAGCATAAAAAGAATCATAATAAAACCGATTCGATAAGACTAATACTATTGATAAAAAAGAAATAATACTTTTATTAACTGTTTTTTTTTTAAACTTAACATTTACAAATTAAAAATAATTCATTACTCGTTAATTTGCCGCTGATAGATTCAAAATATCAAGATGAATAGAAAACTTATTATTTTTTTAAGAAGGAACCTTTACAGACTTTGCAGACTCAAAAAGGAAAAGATTTCAATTCGATCCACATATAATTTTTTTCTTTTATTTATATTAAAGCTACACTCTTATACTACGTATGTCGGAATCCATTAATCTTTTATTTTTTTATTTCGTAGAGAAAATTCCTCTTGTGATCTCGTTGTAGAAGTTATCTTAAAAATGTTGCATGAATCATTTTTATAAAAGAAAAATTACTTGTTTTCAAATAATTATTAAAAATATATGATTATTCAGAAAGAAAGGGAAGTAATTTGAGAACTGATTCTAAGCTTGAAATAAGGAAAAACGTTCATACCAACGTATGTCTGAAAACGCTTTGTTATCCAGTTATACGTCTAGCAAAAAATTCGCGCGGATTACGGTTCTCTCTGTAAAATGAAGTCATCCTGAAATTTTTAAGGCGTTATATAAGGAATAAACTTGATGGTTTCTTGTGTTTTTTGACCTGAAAGATCCAATAAAACGGTTCCCGGAACTATATTCCTTACTTTTCATATCAAATGTAAAAGAGAAAGATTCGGTAACGAAAAACATGTTTGTTATTTTTTTGGTTTGAAGTAAACTTCTAAAGAAAATTTCTATAGAATTTAATTTTGAGAAAACTAATGAAAATGTTTATAAAAAACATAATCTTTTATTATTAAAAACAAACTAATAGAAAAATGTCATGTGTTCGTAAAAATTAAAATCGGTTAATTTTAAATTACATTACCATTGAAGTAAGGAAATTTTTAGATAAAAATTAATTGATAAATGGATTGGACGTAAAGAACCAGTAAACTGGCCACTTAAACAACCGGTCTTACCTTCCTTAGATTACTGTTTATATCGATGGAGAAAAAGGTAGACGCACGTGATGAATTGATCGCTCTCATTCTCAATGAAGCTGTCTTCATAAAAGAACGTTCGTTTTGTTTGTTTATTTTAATAGTAAAAGTTCACTTGCTTTGGTTTTTCATAGACTTTATTAAATCA
>JAAAKQ030508606.1:0-19874 GCA_010016005.3 Zanna intricata | reverse complement strand
GGTAGATGGGAAAAATTGTGTAGGCAGGCAACGGTTGGAATATGTAAAACAAATTGTTAGGGATGTAGGATGTAGGATGTAGGAGGTATACCGAAATGAAACGATTGGCACTAGATAGGGAATCTTGTAGAGCTGCATCAAACCAGTCAAATGACTGAAGACAAAAAAAAAAAATTTCTATGTTAGGTTGAAAGATAGGAATCTTTCAACCTAGAATTTTACTTTCTCAGTAATCTGTTTTATGCAAGCCAATCATTGAATTCCTTACTGTTTATCCTCAGTACACCCTCCTACTAACAAATTAACTAAACCTTGTTTTCTTAATATATAGTTAGCTAATCTAGTACATTTTTTAAGAAGATTTTGCTACAAATTTCTTTTCTTACCTATTCAACTTAGAATACCTTCGCTTTTCTATTAATTTCTGTTAAAAAGACATTGTCTTACACAAAGTAATACTTAATATTATGAATGTATAAATTCAGTTAAATAAAAACATCATAATGATATTGGGAGTAAGAAATATAAATACACTGTTGTTGTTACACGAGTGTAGTCTCTTCTTATTCAAATGATAATTTACAGTTCTGAAACATGATCTTTTCCCAAAGTAAATAAAAGATCAAAAAAATATTTAAAAAAACAACTTGGATAAATATTTGAAAACTGATGTATTTTTTTATCTTTAAAGAGGTTATTAAAATTAAATAAATGGAAATGAATAAGATGTTTGGCTAGAATGAAAAAATAAGGTTTGACTATTTACATTAATCCTTTATAAATTCATTTAAAGGGTAATGGAGAAGACTGAAAACAAGATAGTCAGCATTATATCAAAATATTGTAGATTTATTGGACTGGTATAAAGAGATAGCAACTGTTTTCTCATATATAAATTGACAATGAAAAGACAATCAGATCTATTATTTTTAACGTTATTAACTCCTTGCTAGCTACTTCAGTTTTTAATCCATTTTTCAAGAGTGTAATTTTTAATAACATGTAACACAAAATTCCAGATAACAGCACAATACTTGGGATGCAACATAGATCCTTATTGTCTGATCCCATTTTTTTAGGAAATTAACAACATATTTAAAAAATCTCCACTAATTTATTTAAAAACTAAAATTTATTTTAAAAACTAAGTGATCTGAAAGAAATAAATATTTATTTATTTAAATAAATTCTATTGAAAAAGTGTCTCTTATGTAGAATTATTTTTTGCGTGGAAATTACATGAAGCTGAAATTACATGACCACTATGTGAATATGCTCCAGAGGCTTTCTACTTGAAAAACAGATTAAAAATTAGGTAATATTTCTTTATTAATGCTTTATATAGTCGGATAAACTGATAAAAAAATACTAATTTCCAAATAACATTTATAAAGCACATACTTTTATTTTATAGTCTGATTTTAAAATTCTGGCTAAAAATACTTGTGTTACTATTTTCTAAATACTGTCTACCAACTAATAATGTTTATTATTTATTTATTTTTTAGTTCTTTTTTTTTATTCTGCTTACTTTTTATATATACTTTTTCCATAGTTTCTACTAATGATCTTGTTTAACAATTGAAGTGACCTCCAGATTTAGATTTAGTTAAACTTGTTTGTAAATGGTTTTTGGAATGTAATCTTGTTTTCCAATTATTTTGTAAAGTATATTGCATATGAATAAATTCAAAAAGAACAAGCTTTAGGACAAGTTTGACAGAATCAAATTTTTATGATTTGTTTTTATTAAGTACCATGATTCTAAAAGCAGTTTCTTTCACTAAAAGTAGCTCAATAACATTATTTTAGTTAGAATTCAGTAACTATTTAATGTATGATTTGTTCAGATAGCAGATCTACATTCAAATGATATTTATTTTTTATCTTCAAAAATAAAAAAATTAAATTTTATTTTTATTTTCAAAGTATCTGCACGTTAATGAGAATTATTTATTGACAAGGAAAAAAGCCTTCTTTGAGGGCTATGGGTTTAGAATAAGCTAGTTTGAAAGAAGGTATATATTAATTTAATTAATATATTGCAATTAATTTAACCTGAGTATAAACAGTATTTAAAATTCTCTTTAAACGATCTAGTTCTTCTCTGAGACAACGAATTTCACATGCTTCCCCGTTTAATTTCTCTTGCAGCCTCTTATGACAATCATTTGCCTATGGAAAACAAATTGAACAAGTCAAATACACCTTTTTCTTTCACTCACATTTCTTAGACATATAAATAAAGACATTTAATTTCTTTTTAAACCAAATCAATGATTCAATTTCAGTGTTTTGCTACTAAATATCAGAATTATAAAATTATTTATTAAAAAGTAGACTCTTCAAATATTAACTTTAATGAAGTATAAGAACTAGATTAAATGAAATTACTCATTTGATCATTACCGTTTTATTCTGGTATCACACATTTCTATTGTTTTTAAAATTCCATTCCAAGTAGTAATTAAAATTATGTAACACTTAAGTCTATAAAAGAGTTTTAATTCTGCTCACAATATTTTTCCTGTTACTGTCTAAATTAATCAGTCACCTTTTCTGCTGTGAATTTTACCATTCACTCCTTTTTTTCAGTTTACTCTTCCTATTTTATAAACTACAGACCCAAAACTATCAACACCAGTTACAAATAAAGCAAATAATATACATAAATTTTAATTAAACTATCCTTTGGCCATTCTGTAGGTGACTGTATATTATAGCTAAATATGAGACACCTACTGCTTATAAAATTGGAATGACAAAAAAACCCAAGCTTATAAGATCAAGTAAGGAGTGAAGTGTTTTCCACCTACCTTTTTTTTAGATATGTATATAATATGGATCACATGCTTCAAGACCATTCAGAAAATTCTCAACCTCCTAAGAAAACAAGATTTTTTCTGAAATTTTTATTTTTCAACGTACTTACCTTGTGATTCAACACATTAAGACCAATGACTTTCTAACTTTTTATACCCTTAGCATAATGTGATTTATCCATGTCTGCAATATAAGTAGTGTTCTCAGCTTTGACCCCAGTACTTCGTTCACATGAATCTTCATTCAGCATTATCATTTCTTTGCTGGAATTGAAATTGAGTGAATCTCGAAGCACTTCGAAGGTAATGGAGTTTTACAGCAACAACCTGAGATCGTGCATCAAGCACATAATCAAAGTTTAAGAGCACTTTTTTTTCCCAGATGTGGCTGCTAGCCTGAATAGTACACTTCAATAGGTCCAGTAGTAAACAATAGTACTCTCCTCTGATGGCCCTGCCTTCTTCCAGATAGTCTACGAGCACCACAATACAAGAATTCCAAAAATGTAACCATAAACTACTGGAAATGGAACGGTTTTCACTCTTTGGCGCATTTTTTTCTGGTTCACCCACAGTTTGGCCTCCCTAGCATGTAATGGTAAATCCATGTTTCTTCTATTGTTATAAAAGGTCGAAGAGACTCAGCGAAATCATGTTAAGCAAGTCTAAACACCTATCAAGAGGATAGCTTTTTCATATGCAAAACCTTGTCTGTAAAATATATTGGACATGGTCTATCAAGATGTTTGCAATATTAACAAGATCACATACCTCTGGCTGGGTGATTTTTTTAATTGTTTTTTATTATTGATATTTTTTTATTGTTTTTTTATAATTTCATCATAAACTTGAGTCAAGATGTTCGATCATGTTTAGTAAAACTGAATGTTACTAATCAAACAAATTGATATTTGCCCTGCCTTAATCTTCTATGGCATGAATTCAGAATTCAGCCACACTGGCAAGTTCCTACATTTTTATAAAATTATGAGGCATGTATTAAAAAAAAAACAGTTGATAATAAAAATTGATTGGTAAACAATGCGATCACGCATGCATTACAACTTTACCTGGCTCAGCTGATTGGGTAATACAGTCATTAAATTCCAGGCAAATTTGTATGAATGTCATTTAAAAAATCTTTATCCTCAATATATAATAAAGAGTTCAGAAATCAGTAGTCTATACACTACATTTAAAAGGATGAAAAAGGTATGAATAAATATTAGATTAGAAATAAACATTCTTTTCTCTTAAGTTTAGTTTTTAATGATCAACTTCTCCTTGTCTTTGATATGTGTCTCATAATTTTTGTTATTATTAGATGTGTTACCATTAACTCAGTCTTAAATGTTAATATAAAACTCTTCAAAACTATTCAAGAATTTTAAAAATAAAAATTATTTAAACATACAATAAAGTAAAACAAAAATCTTTCTGTATTAGTATCAGAAATTCCTTTGGGAAGAATTTCTTTCCAAACAATCCTTCAAACAAAATATAAGGTGTAAAAAGCAATATTAAATTCATCATGTGTATAAATGCATTCTACAATGAATTCACAAGTGTATATATATATATATATATATATATATATATACATATGCAAATACAAGCTCAAAATACCAAAAATTACTTTGATACATATATAAATATCAGCATGCCTCTTTTGTAAGATTATCTTTTTCTATTTTCAGTTTATACAATTCTAAATTCAAATTTTTAATCTCTTCAGTTTTCTTACACAATTCTTCTTCACAATCAGATCTTCCTTTTAGTGCCTAAATAAAATAAAAAAACAAATAATAACATGTGATTTTTTTTTTTATAATTTAATGAAATATTTTATTAATACATTGTTTTCAGAAAACTTTCCAATAACAGAATTTATAAAGAAAAAAGATTTATTGTGAACACTCATTTCATATTATTATAATAATTATTATCATTTTATATAAAATATATTTAAAAAATAAACTATTGTTATTGATATACATAAAAAAATTGTTGTAAGTACTGTGGTTTTTTTTATTTTTATATTTTCTTTTTTTATAATTGCTAAATTATCAATAATTATTGTTTAAAAATGCAATAATCAAATATGATCTCAAATAAATAAGAAACTAATAGAGACATATAGGCAGGGTTGTACCTCTAGATTTATTTAAATATGTGAAAATTTAAAGAAAGAAATAAGTCCATAATAATCATAATGAACATATTTATGATATATGCTACCATTAACAATTCTAATTCATTAACTCCATTTTCCTCAAATTCCTTTTCACACAGAAACTTTGTACAAATTTTGGTTAAAAGGTTAACACAGGATTGAATGTTAGTTTTATGTTTTTTTCCCTATAGATCCTTTAAACTCTTTAATATCTTCACAGAACTAAGCTGATTAATATGTCTAGCAAAATTTTAATTTAATGCAAGTCCTGTTATCAGTAAGTTTTCTCCAAAGAATTATAATAATGATTCAACAAAAATATTACTGTTAACATAAGTTGCAACACACAATAATAAAAAAAAAAAAGAATGCAACTATTAATTTGACTTACTTGTGTACCTATTGATGATAGACAAAGTGGTTACTTTGTCTTTATTCTACAGTATGATAAAATACAAGAATGTATAGAAAATAAATCACATACTTTACTACTACAAAAAAAAAAAAAACAGACTACAACACTATGTAACAGTTACATGGTAATTTACTGAATCTTGACCAAGCTATATTTATTATTGATAAAGTACTATTTTTAAATCTATTCTAAAATTTATTGGACTAAATTTTCTTTTTTAGATGGCACTATGAAACCAATAACACATTTCAATGTAAAAATTAATGAAAAAAATCTATAGCAAAAACTGCACACTGATTGATATCTGTCAGTTTTTAAGATATTAGCTATTAAAGGACCTACTTACTGAGGGTGGTTCTTCAGACAACTCTCTGACCTAAAATAAAAGAAAACTCAAAAACAATTAAAATCATGGAAACTTATTGATTCATTTTACTTATTGATTTCTATTTAAATCCTTTGAACCATTTAAACTAAATCATTGGTATTCATTTACTGGTAGAAATTTCAATTCACTGAAAATTAGTTTGAGTAGTACTACATTTTTATAACAAAAATTACATTTTGAATTAAGAATTTGTTCCTTTTTGTCAGTTTAGAAAGTGATATTACTAATACATTACTGTTAAAAAGTAATTCTATTACAATGTAGAACTGTTTAAAAGTAATTCTTTGCTTACTAAGCTAAGTTTTATCATTTTTGCCTGTTTTTATTTAATCTGATTTTTTTATCAGTATATGTTTTTCCCTATTGGATTCTGTATAACACCAGCAAGTACATTTGAAAAATCAAATACAAACATATTACTGAAGCAAATAATAGAAATTATCACAAAAAATACTTAATGATATTCTTCTGATTATCCTGTTTTCAAGAAGCTACTTTAGAAAGTAAGTTCAATACAACTGGAAGTATTAATAACAAAAAGAAAAGAGGTTGATATCCACTAGATGGTGATAAAGTTTATATTCTTTGCAAGTTTTTAGACAATCCTAGACAGTCTACTAGAAATATTCATAATTAAATAGACCATTTAAAAAAAAAATTATTACCTATATACTTTTCCATCAGAGCTATAGTTACATTTATAATTGTAGCCAGAAAAATAAAAATACAAAAAATATAATAATTTTAACACATTTTAGCTGTATGCAAGTAATGATACAAATTTTTTAAATGTAACACAAGTATAATAAAATATTTTACATGTATTTGGAAGCAGTACAAATACTTTTTCATGAAGATATAATATTCTATTCAACCTCATATTAAAGAGTTTTCCTAACTACTTACAGGAGAGTTATTTGTAACAGTATCACCTGCAACTTCACTGATTAAGGAGCTGCTAATTACCCCCAAAGAAATTTCTTTATTAAAAACACATTTCCAGTTATTTAGAAAACATTTGTTTGTACAGGACAAATTTTTGTTTTTAATAAAACATAAGTTTAAATAGATTAATTTTTTATAATTCAGAGCAGTTATAATATAATACAATTGCAATACATCTTTATTCATTCCCAAAGATTAATGTTTCCACAACATGTAAATCTCTTGGGGAAGAGCATCCTAGAAAATTAAGAGTATGATATGAAGTAAATGCCAGTAACCAAAGTATGTTCAATAAATCAGTTCCCTTACATCAGCAACTGAAAAATACTGAGTGAAGTTCATGCTAGTATTTAGTAGAAAGTAATCATACCAATTAATAGCAGTTAAAATGCTTTTAAAAATCTTATAGTTATAACTTTTCATTTTAAAAAAATTAAATAATCACATGTAAGTAAAGTTATTTATTTCATTTTATCCTCCAAATAGCATTCTGTACAACTGCAACCAAAGCTGTTGCAACAGTGCCTATCAATTTATTAATTATTGTTTGTTGTATTAACCTGAGTTTATTAAATTTGGCTTTAGCCAATGATGTTTTTATTCTTTCATCAAACTGTTTAACTTCTAGGATGCTACACGGTGTGATGCTACATTGTTGTAGAATCAAAAGGTTATGAAGGGAAAAATACATTGTACTTATGTTTTGAAATATTTTTTTAATGGCTTCAGCTGCTATGGTCATTAATCAATAATAAAAACAATACCAAAGATGTGTAATTATAGTACTGTATACTATATATAAATAGGTCCACTCGCTTTATTCTGTGAATAGTTTTTCTTTTTTCAGAAATAAAAGGACATTATTTCTGATGCCAACATCTTCGATATTTGCTTTCAGCAGACTTATAAGAATAACAATTTAAAAAATTAATTCTAAAAAGAAAATTTTTAAAGCTTCTTTTCTAAATAATTGAAAATGTTCATCTAGATTTCTTTGAAACTAATTTTTAGCTCCCCTTAGTTATAAAGCTGCTATAAATGACATACATAATTTTATTACTATGCCACACATTAAAAATTTTTAACAAAAATTATAATTTTTTGACATACATAAATTACCATATACTGTACAGTATATAAACACTCACAATCTATATTATCACCCAAAAAACTGTATTACTGACAAATAAATGTAAATAAAACATTTTATCATACATATTGTATTATATTTAAATAATTTACTGATAAAAAATGACCAGCCCGTAAAAATATTATTCACCTCAAATGCAAAATGTTATAACATTATTATTATTATTATTATTATTACAAAAATGTAAGGAGTCTATTATACTGTAGTTCTACTTTAAACTGAAGTAATTTTGACAAAAAGGTAGTTTATTATACACCTCTGATAGTTGTACTTCCTCAGGTATGGAGAGTATTACATACTACTTCCCTTCTTATGGCTCCAATTTTAAACAATTCATGGTCGCCAAATACCATCTACTGGTTCATAATATTGTGGTTGACGTTATGATAATATACATCTGTGCAGTTTTTAGCTGTTGTTACATTTTGAAATGATGTTAGTCATAAAATTTATTGAAGTTCAGTTATATTTGACAATTCAGAAGTATTCTTATTACAGGCATTATATATTAAATTTTCAGTCTTAAATTGTATTTTAAATATAATTAGAGAATTATACTAAATGGTTATTGAAATAAATTTTTAAACAAGATTATGCTGAAAAATCATTTAGAAAATTTTTTAGCTTAAAAGAAATAATTATGAAAAATATTAATTGACAAATAAACATTTTTTCTTTTTTTTTTAATTAATTATTTCTGAACATATACTTTTCTTCAGTCTCTTAAAATTTACTTTTAAATTTTGAGTAGAATTTTGTGAATGAATTTGCTCATAATCTTGGGTTTTCCAATTCATCAGAATGTATTTTCAATGTTCTATTTGTTCCACCTGTGTGTATGTAACAATAATCACTTAGTATTACAGTAATCATTATTAATATTTTGTATAAATATAATTATTATACTTAACAGTATTGTTTTTATTGAATATGCTGATTAGTTGTTAAATTATTATTGTGTTTAGAACTAACAAATCGATAATTTATTCATTTTACTGGTAATTTATTGTTACAATAATTATTAAAAGAATATTCAGTAAAAGAAATATCATATTTATACTCATAAAATGTCAATCACAACCTCATAAACTATCACGCAGTATATGATAACCATGAACTATTTAAAATTAGGGCCATAGAAAGGGAAATATTCTGTAATCCCTTTCAAAATCAAAGATATAAACTCACTGGTGTTCATTTTATAAACAGAAACTAGTTCTTCAATATTAATCAAATGTGCTGTATAAAATATTCTTTTATTAAATGGTAAGTTACTAAAGTTTATTATTAATAATTTTTTACAAATAAATTAATAAAATTACATAACATATTAACATATATATCACAATAAATTCAACAATTCAAAACACACAAATTAAACTACAGTAACTTAATTAAATACTGCATGAGCAAATTGAACACACAGATTCAAAAACACCCACAACACACAATAGAATCAATCTTTGCATATCACCATACAGAAACTGAAGACACATATAAAGAGATATTAACATTTTAATTATATGCAAAACTATAACATTTTAAATGTAAGAAAGAATTTTGTTTTTTGTATTTTTTTTTAATTTTCAGTTATTTTATCACTATTCAGTTAATTTTCAATTAAAAATGTTTGTAACAAAATGTTAGAATAGTTTATGATTGCCATCTGTCTCAGAAATAAACTTATTTCGAAAAAGGGGATTTCCTACAATTCTCACAGACTATTTTTACTTATTATAAAATACATGAAAATATTTATTCTGAATAATAAATTGAAAAACAAAAGTTCACAGAAACAGAGATCTGAAAACCCTTTTGTTTTTAAGTTATGGCTAGCACAAATTTTTCCCAAATTTCTGCTCTAATCGTCAAATAATACCTTACTTAAACCCAAACTGGCACAAATTATTGAGTAAAATTACAGTTTTATATTACAGTTTAACTTTTTAAATATTGTTGAGTTTTGTATTGAACTTGTGCTAATTAGATTAAAGTTCAATGTACAGTAAAACATTTTGTAAGTGATTTTGATATAGTTGTCACTCATACAGTATTATTTTCTGTATTCATAAGATTACTGTAATCAATTTGGAAGAATACCATGGAAAAGTGTCATAAATTTGTAAATGAGAAGTAAGCAGGTATATATTGTATTTATAGGTACAACAGTGATAATGCTACAGAAGCTGATAAAGAAATTAATTTCTATACTGGATTATTCCCTATAAACAATTAAACGGAATCAGTTACTGCCAGTGATTATTCGAAAAAATAATTAGTATTATTGGAAAAAAATACATTAGTTATGCAATTACTTTTCACTGATGAAACAACATTTATCAATATTATATTGGGCATAATGTTCATAACTATCAATTCTCCCTCTACAAAACATAAGACCTTGCCGATGGTGAGAGGGCTTTGCATGCTCAGTGATACAAAGTAGTTAGACTGAAGGTGGAACCATATTGAAGAGGTATCTGTTGGGAGTCAGATTAAGGAATGATTCCTGAAAGAGGGCAGCAGCTCTTTCAGTAGTTTTTAAGGGCACAGGTCAGGAGGACTTAAAAGGCCATATCAACATCACTTAATATTTGAGTACTGCGCAGCTGAAAGCAATGGAAAACTAAGGCTGTTTCTTTTCCAAGAAGATATAGCACTCTGCATTTTCATAAAACAAAGATCGAGACACCTTCTTTGTTAAAAAATTTTGGAGATAAACTAGTCCCCCATTCGGATCTCCGGGTGGAAACTACTAAGGAAGGGGTCGCCAGAAAATTAAAAAATAACATTCTTTGAGTTGGAGCGTGGAATGTTAGAAGTCTAAAAAAGTTTGGTAGGTTCGAAAATTTAAAGTAGTAAATGGATATGTTAAATATAGATGTAAAAGGAATTAGCAAGGTTCAGTGGGAAGAGGAATCCACTTTTGGTCAGGTGATTTCAGTCAATCACTCAAAGGTGATTTCAGTCATAAGCTTTCCAAAAGCTTATCGATAGAATCCTTGTCATAAGGATAAAATCAAAACCTAAGTCGATATCGATTGTTAATGTCTATAAGCCTACAAATGCCCATGATGATGATGATAGTGTGTTTACGAAGAAATTGACAAAGCGATTAAATACATAAAAGGGGATGAAAATTTAATAATAGTTGGAGATTGGAATGCAAGCATCAGAAAAGGCAAGGAAGAAAATATTGTAGGGGAATATGAGCTGGACAAAAGGAATGAAAAAGGGGACCGACTTATTGAGTTTTGCATAAAGTATAATTTAGTAATAGCCAACACCCAGATTAAAAATCATAATAAGAAAATATACAAATCGAAAAAGCCTGGTGATACTGGTAGGTATCAGATAGATTACATCATGGTTAAATAGTTAAATAAGGATTTATTAAAATTTTATTAATTTAGAAATCAACTCCTTGATTGCAAAGCATATCCTGGAGCAGACATTGATAGCCCCATAATTTAGTGATAATGAAATAAAGATTGGGGTTAAAAACCTAAAGAAAAGATGTCAGATGAATTGGTGGAATTTAGATAAGCTTGAGAAAAAGGAGGTAAAGAAGAATTTTGAGATCACCACAAGAAGTCTGAGTAAAAATGTTAAGGTAGAAAATATAGAAGAAGAATGGGAGAATGTTAAAAAGGAAATTCTTAAATCAAAAGAAGTGAACTTAGAAGAAACAAAGAACTGGTACAAAACCTTGAATATCAGAGGATATATTTCAACTGATGGATGAATGTAGATAATATAAGAATGCTAGTGAGGAAGAAGGTAAAAAGAACTACAGACAGTTAAGAAATACTATAAACAGGAAATGCAAATTAGTGAAAGAGAATGGATTAAAGAAAAGTGTTCTGAAGTGGGAAAAGAAATGATCACTGGTAAAATAGATGGAGCATACAGGAAAGTTAAAGAGAATTTTGTGGTACATAAATTAAAATGTAATAATGTGTTAAATAAAGATGGCATACAAATTTATAATACGAAAGAAAAGGACGATAGGTGAGTGGAATACATTGAAGTGTTATATAGAGAAAATGAATTAAAAACTGGCATTATAGAAAAAGAAGAGGAACTTGAAGAGAATGAAAAGGGAGGTACAATACTGAGATCTGAATTTAATAGAGCATTAAAAGATGTGAATGGCAGAAAGGTCCCTGGGATAGACAGGATACCAGCAGAATTACTGCACAATGCAGGTGAGGAAGCAAAAGGTTATACAAACTGGTGTGTAATATTTATGAAAAAGGGGAAGTTCCATCAGACTTCAAAAACAGTGTTTCTGGTTTCGGGAAAATTTTAGGAATAAGGGAAGCAATTTTAGACTCAGATTAATAGTAAAAGGAAGATTAAAGAAAAACAAACCAACATTTATAGACAGAGAAAAGTCATCTGATACCATAGACTGGAATAAAATGTTCAACATTTTAAAAAATTTAGGGTTCAAGTAAAGAGGGATAGAAGAGCAATTACTAACATTTACAGGAACCAAACTGCAACAGTAATAATCGAAGAACATAAGAAAGAAGCGCTAATAAAAAAGGAAGTCCGACAAGGATGTTCCCAGCAGTTAATGACGTTAAAGAACAATTTAAATCAGGAGTAATAATGCACGGTGGAAAGATAAAGATGCTGCAATTTGCTGATGTTATAGTAATTTTAGCAGAGAGTAAAAAAGATTTAGAAGAAACATTGAATGGCATGGATGAAGTTCTATGCAAGAAATACTGCATGAAAAAAAAGAACAAAACAAAAGTAAAGAAATGTAGTAGAAATAATGTAGATGGACAACTTAATAAAAAAATAAGAAGAGAAAAGATTATAGAGGTAAAAGAATTCTGTTATTTGGGAAGTAGAATTATTAAAGATGGACAAAGCAGGAGCGATATAAAATGCCAAATAGCACAGGTGAAACGTAATTTTAGTCAGAAATATAATTTGCCATCAAAAATTAATTTAAACATCAGGAAGACATTTTTGAAAGTATACATTTCAAAGTATAATGATGTATACATTTTTGAAAGTATACATCATTATGCTGAAATGAACTTGGACGATCAGAGTACCTGAAAAGAAAAGATTAGAAGCTTTTGAAATCTGGTGCTACAGGAGAATGTTAAAAATCAGATGGGTGGATAAAATGACAAATGAAGAGGTAGTGCGGCAAATAAATGAAAGAAGCATTTGGAAAAATATAGTTTAAAGAAGAGACAGACTTATAAGCCACATGTTAAGGTATCCTGGAAGAATCAGGCAGGCAGGCAATGTAAAACATTATGTAAAACAAATTGATAGGGATGTAAGAAAAATACTGAAATGAATGACTGGTACTATCTAGAGATTCTTGGAGAGTTACATCAAACCAGACAAATGACTGAAGACAAAAAAACTGTCAATTCTCAGAGGACTAATGTAAATATTCACAATATTTAGTGTTTATTCTAAATAAAAAATTATCTTTCTTACATAATTTCAGCTATACCAAAATAAAAATAAAACATGTAATTGAGAAAATTCTGTATTTACATATTTTTATACATAATTTCATCATGCATTTAAATATACACATATATATACACACACACATGCTACCATGCAAAAGCAAGTTCTTGCATATAGTTTATGTGTCTACATTAGTATGTGTGTGTGTGGGGGGGGGTGCACAGGGAAAGGCATACCATATGAGGAGATGTAGGAGACAGCATGTATGAGGAGGCAAATCAACAGACTTTGTGTAGCACATACCTTTTTTTTATCATCTTTAGCAACAAACAACTAAAGATGTTTGGTAGATCTATATGTTTAATTATTTCTTGTTTTTTGAACACTAGGGTTGAACAGACTTCAATTTAAACGTACTTTCACACCTACTTAAAAGTGAGACCTACAAACGGGATTGATACTTGCATCTTTTAAACTACTATACATAACATTTCTGTCCTGCTTTTGTCACCACTTATCTATTTACAACTAATTTACAAACTACATTTTATGCTCGGTTTAAATAAATTCCATATGTTTCGTTTATGAAAGAAATGCAAAAGTGCTATTCCTTTCCTACCTTATTATTATTCTAGTAAGATTTGAACCGCTTTACAAACATATTTTTCAGATTAGTACATATATTTATTTATATTTTTACAACTAAAATCATTTACACAATAGTGTATGTTACAATTAAACTGCTAAATAAATTAAAAAAATAATTTTATTAAATAAATTCAATAACAAAGTTACTAGGGTTGTCGATAAAATATGGTCTCCAAGGCAGGCTGGAGTTGCAAGGCTTTAACGCAAGATCCGGCAATACTAGCATTTAACTTGGTTCTCTGCCTAGAAATCTCCACCACTCCGAGGTATCTGTGAGTTATGTTTATGTGAGTATGTTTAGTCTTGCTTTGGCAGCCATTTGTGATGGAGCTTCCAGTCACCTCAAATATCAGGTGTCAGTTATGTTCTGTGATTCATTTTTTGTGTGCTAAGAACACTACGCCTATATAAATTCATTGTCAGTTACATGAAGTGTATGGACATCAAAAACGTGCAAAAATGGTGCAGAGAGTTTAAAAACTGATGTACCGATGCCCATGATGAACAGCGTGCCAGACGGCCATCAGTTTTGGAATAAATGATTATAAAAGTGGAGAGGGTAATGCTTGAAGTTTGACAGGTGACGATTCAAGAGCTGTGCAAATTGATCTCTGATGTCAGTATGGCTACTGCTGACAAGATTTTGACAGAACATTTGCATTAGTAAGGTTTGTACAAAAGATGGGTCCCCAGAATGCTCACTGAAGATCATCAATGGCAATGGGTGGGCAATCTGGATATGAGTGCATGAAAAATGGAAAATGCTACACCGCATGCAAAAATGCATCGATTGCAACGCGGATTATGTAGAAAAATAGTAGAAAGTCCAGGCTTTCCAACTATGTATGATTCATTGCAAATTTATGTGTTTTTCTTTGCAAAAAAAAAAGTTGGAGGTCTTATTTTATGGACAACCTTCATACTAATAAAAATTATCAGCATGGAATATTTTATAAGAAAATTTTTTATTGAAAAACAGATCCAACTGCACAATTGCAATATTTTGCGTTTCCTCCTAATTGGAAGAGTAACTGAAAGTATTATGACTTATACTAATAGTTTCTGTTATAATACCAAATGTCAGCTGATAGATTACCATCTTTTCCTTTCCATTCTCTACCTTATAAATTTTGGAATGAAATACAGTATTAATGTTTTTAAATTGAAATGAGTAAACGATCATTAAAATAAATGAATAACCAACCTTAAAGATTCAAATGAATAATTGGAAAGATTTCACAAGCTTTCAAGCTTACAAGATTTCACAGTAGCCAGTTACACCATTCTAAACTTTATTAGTACCATAATTATTAACAAGAAGTAAATATAATGGGGCTAGAATATCTATTTACTATCTCAAATAGGTTTTCCTACAGATGAAACACTATGAACTTAGAAGTCTGTATTTTCCAGTCTATTGTACATCCTCAAAAATTGATCTACAACTCATAACCTCCTGTAATGCAGAAGCTCAAATTGTTGAGAGTCATAACTATCTTGTCGGTACTGCTCGACAAGAATTTTGTATGGATGGATAATTTGAAAAGCTCAATCTCCACAAAAATTAGAAGCACTCTTATTCATAACTGAGGATACAAAAAAAAGGAGAACTAGAGAGAGCATTACAAGATACATGTTTCTTAGCATATAGGTGTTCCACTTTAATGCAAACTACACACAATACAAAAAAAATGATCTGAACAAAAAATTACTCAGATTGGAGGGGGCACTCATTGTGACTCTGTATTTGATCTTGAACTTAACCTTGAATGTTATTTTACGATTTTTTCACATGGAATAACTATTGACTCCAGCAATGAAAAGAGCAAAAATTTTTACATTGGAATATGTAGTCAAACATATGACCTTGGACTTTTTTGAAGGGCATACAGCTAACCCTCACAGATACTGTTGTATAGGAGATAGTATTTATAGTGTTTAATGGATATAGTTTATATTACAGACCATTTATCTCACAAACTACAGGAAAAGTATAAAAATGATTTTATACTATCATATAAAACTATGCAAGGTTTTACCTTTACCAGATATAAATAAAATTTTTTTCAGAAAAGTTATAGAAAATTGTAAGCGATTTAATTTTTGTTTTTAAATATTTCCTTTGAGAAAGCATTAAAAAAATATATTTTTGAGAAAAAAAAAACCAAAACAACACAATAAAATGTGTTATTTCAGGGAATGGCTTTCTTGAAATAAAGTGAATGTATTTTTGCCATTCTTTTAACATTTGTGACAAAAAAAAAAAAAAAGGAACGACATACTTTTTAATTAACTTTTTTTAAATATTTAATTTGCAATCTCATAAAATTTCAAAACAAATAAATCTAATTTAAATTAAGAGAAATCTCATCTAATCTTTATATCTTTAAAGAAGGATTACTGAAATTTGAAGTTCAAAATGAATTGGGAGGAGGTATGCAGATGAGTGAAGAATTATAGCCTTTTAATGAAAAAATACTATGTAGTAGAAAGAATTGATCATTGTTTATAACACAAAATATGACATCAATGTGCATAAATGTATATGACAGATGATTGTGAATTGACAGGTCGGGGTCCTTAAAATAGGTACTTATTTGCCATTTTTTACTTTATACACATATGCGGTAGAAGACAAGACTCCTTGTTTCATAACCATGTTAGGCTCCTCATTTAGCATGCCAAAAGAGGGGGTTACACACTGCTCATTATTTGGTAATTCCCTGTATGCCTCCTTTTGTAGTACTAGAAACAGATATAGGTATGTATGTATGAATGTGTGAATATGTGCACAGAAATAAAACGGAAGAAGAACAGTTTATGTTTTTCTGGAAAAAATTCACACTAAATTCAATACTTACTTTTGTTAATGAAGTTTTAAGTACAGTATTTTCTTGATGAGAACAAGCTGTATAACTTTCTAATTGATCAATACGTTTTGAATGTTGCATAACTTTAAAGCCAGTACTACATAGTGCATCCTGTAATTTATGTGCAAAGTAATCCTTCTTTTCCATCTACACGAATTAAATAAAATATATGAGTAAAGAAATTTTAAAAAAACACATACTCACAATACATATATACATACTTATACAGACAAGCAAACAAACATTTATCTATATATATTTTTTTTAAATTAAATATGAATAGAATTGATAGAAGTTTTTACAAAAATGTATAATTCACAATTGAAAAGGAAGTGTAAATGAAATCAGAGATGAAGTTTTAATAGAAAAGAAATAAGTAATCTTGTGAACATTGAAAAAAAAGAATTGTTAAAGAGAAAATTATAGAATAGAGTTTAAATATTACTTTAGTTAACCTTATTTGAAAGAAATGTTATCAGCATGCACTCCATGAGACAGCGCGACTCAGAGCATTTGATAGTAACATTGTACCTTGTAATGGAATTAAATAGGATACAGTTCCTTAACTAAATACATCCAGTAATAGACAAGTTCAGAATTAGATTAATATAATTTTAATTTTAATTAACTGCTTACAGAAAGTAAACCGATTTTAAGCTTCTTTTTACAACCTACATGTATGTAAGCCTCTGTGGTGCGAGTGATAGCATCTTGGCCTTTCATCCGGAGATTCAGGTTTGAATCCCAGTCAGGCATGGCATTTCACATGCTACAAAATTGTCATTTCATCTCATCCTCCAATACAAAGCAATATCTAACAACAATGGTCCCGGAAAAAAAATATCCCTCTAAAATATATATTTTATAATTTAAATAATTGATTATCATAAATTTAATATTAAATTAAATTTAAACCATCAAGCCATAGTAAACAAGTTAAACCTACCATATTAATTCTAAGAATTAATTTTCACAGGATCCCACATCTTCAGTTGGTATAATTTTATTATTACATTAAAATAAATTGTTCTTATTTGTGAATTTTGAATTTGTCAAAATTTACACTGTTTTATAAATTTTAAATTTATTATGGACAAATATGCAAATTTTTCTATCCAGTACCAGATAGTGGAATGTTAAAAAATAGTGGAATGTTAGTGGCATTTTATTTTATATATGAGGAAAATACATTAATATTAAACGATTTGCCCGTAAATAAGTGTATTCATTTAAGAAAATCAAATTTTCTTCAAAGATATTCCATACAACGGAACAACAGAATTTGCATATTCATCCATATAGTACAGGAAATGAAGATTTTGACCTCGAAATTTTTTGAAACAGCATCAATTTACTTGAAATTTTCACAGATGGTAGGGAATAGACCAAGGATCAAAATCTATATGGTGCCAATGTACGCTTTCACCCTGGGGGTAGTTGCCACCCCATCTCGGGGGAGGAAATTTTTTATTAGATTTTGACCACAGAAATCAATAGAAAAACTAATTATAAGCAAAAAATGTTCTGTACATTTTTTCTGTAAAATTAATACTTTTCGAGTTATTCGCGATCGAAAGTGTTAATTTTTCATCGAAAAGATCAACGTTTTTAATCGGTTTTTCACGAATAACTCAAAAAGTGTTCATTTTACCAAATTAGCTAGAACAGCAAAAATATACATTTTTAAAAAACAAACAAAATGGTATTTTTATATTTTCTGTACGGCTAATACAAACCAAGCTATGGCTTGTTAAAGGTTAGCTCTTCTTTGACAAACACTAAGTTTGAGAGTTTCAAAGTCAAATAACGGAAAAGACCTTTCCTTTTCTTTCTTAAAAAAGTGTTTCTAGCATGAAAAGTGAGTGAGTTACAATGAAAATAAAGTCGATCCCTCCTTTTTTCAGCAGAAACAACCCCCTAATTAACATCCTAATTAAAATTAGTCGTTGGCCTTTATCAATTCTCTTTATTTACGTATTATTAATACATTCTGGAAGTCTGACCGGTTTAGAATGCTTAATTTAGAAAAAATTGGAGCTAAAAGTGAAAAATGAATTTTTGCAATTTCATAAAAAATGTCATTCTCTTTAAAATAACACCAAAACTACTGGAGATACACAAAAAATACTAGTGTACTAAATTGTAGCTTTTTCAATTGCAAACATTTTGCTTTTTGTAAATTTTCTTTATGATAAAAATTGAGTGAGATATTGCAGTTTAAAACATATATATTCAAGTGGGCACTACCTTGTTTTCACCCTTTAAATTCATCCCCTTTTAAAATAAGGGTTTTAAAAGGATTTAATTTATATAGCCTTGTAGCTATTGAAAAAAATCTAAAAAATGGTTTTATTATGATCTTTCTATCATAAAAAATAAAGAAGTTACGATTAAAAAATTTATTACATTTTTTTCTATAAATTCAAAAAGCACAAATCGGAGCATGATGAATATCATTACCGGTATATATTTCACGCTAGATGCTTACATACACACTTACATCCATTCACTCACGAACTGAAAAAAGGTGAAGACTTGAAAGCTCTTCTTGAGCAGATGTGCTATGAGACGTTTATCAAAGCTACCACGAAAAATAGCGCAGTAAAGTTATCAACTCTCGTGCCTACTGTAGATGCCTTGGATGAGCACTCAAAAAGAACTTACCTCCAGATCTAGAAATGGCTTGGAAACAACAACATTCAGCCAACAGACTGGGGGTGATTCGTGAAAGATGGATTATTGCATCCAATAAGAATGAAAGAGTTCCCTGCCCCTGAAGAGCTTTTACAAATGATATTATGTCAGTGTAAAAAAGGTTGCGGTGCGTTCTGTGGTTGCAGGAAGTTAGGGCTGTATTGCAACCCCACTTGCTTTGGTTGTTCTGGCGAAGACTGCAATAATAGTCATCCAGTAATAGAAGATAACGAAGAAGATAATTATGAAATTGATGAATTAAGTGAAACTGTTTAAATATTGAATTTATAAATAAATATATTTTTCATGTAATTGTGC
>JAAAKQ030508595.1:0-19875 GCA_010016005.3 Zanna intricata | reverse complement strand
AACCTTAGAACTCTTGACTTCGAAATCAGCTGATTTGCGATGTCGCGTTAACCACTAGACCAACCCGGTGGGTTGTTTAAATTAAGACTATTATTATTTTATTTCACGCTTTTTTCTCTTTAACCATCATACCCATCAAGACTTTCCAAAGATTAAAAATTATGTTTTGCGAATACTATAACTCCCTTTATCTGTTTAGCCTCAGGAATTACTGTGAGGTATTACTTCAGAGGATGAATGAGGATGATGTATATGAATATGAATATGAATGAAGTGTAGTCTTGTACAATCTCAGGTCGTTGGGAATACTAAGTCGAGTTCTTCTGTCCGTCTCCAATACTGGAATCATCCCACTACAGTCGATTCAAAATTTAACGGAAAATCTTACTAAACTAAAAACTCCAACCTCTGTACAAATTCCTCACAAAGTTAATATTTTTGTGTATGTAAAGAAATAAAAGTAACTGTTTTTATTGTTATCATTTTAAATATAGTTCCAAAATAAATTCAATTATCTAACAAATTTTAACACATTAAATAAAGTATAAAGTTTTATTGGATATAGAAAACAAATTATATTTTTTATTTTCCTGACTGCAAATAATCTACCCGCACATTACTTGTAAAATACGAATAAAATAAAATTCATAAGAGAGATAAATATAACGAACAACGAAAGCTCAAATCACACATCGAACATCAAAAATTGATATTACGATGTGTAATTGCTTATAATAATTTATCTTGAAAAAAATTAAATGAATGACAACAATAAAAAGCATTAGTTCATCGGGCTTAAAAAAAGCAGTTGCGCAAAAAATAACGTAACTGTAATAAAATTCATTATCAGGAAGAAGATATTTAACCTCTAAATTCATGGGCAATTACATACTGCTATTAATATAATAAAAAATTAAAAACAATAATTAGTATCAATCAGCGAGGTTACATTTTCTTCATTTATAATTCATTAATTTTATTCACCATATCGTTAAGAAGAAAGAAAATAGTTTTAAATATGAAGCCCACCGGGCTGGTCTAGTGGTTAATGCGACATCGCAAATCAGATGATTGCGAAGTCGAGAGTTCTAAGGTTCAAATCTTAGTAAAGGTAGTTATTTTTATACGGATTTAAATACTACATCGTGGATACCGGTGTTCTTTGGTGGTTGGGTTTTAATTAACCACACATCTCAGGAACGGTCGACCTGAGATTGTACAAGACTACACTTAATTTACATTCATACATGTCATCCTCATTCATCCTCTGAAGTAGTACCTTACGGTAGTTACGAAGGCTAAGCAGAAAAAATAGTAGTCAACGATTTTTGCTACAACCCAAGGTATCTGTGCAGGCGCATTATCGTGGTGAAAGAGCGCTTTTGTTTGGTGGATGAGAAGGTTTAGCCTGAATAGCACTTTTCAAGGTCCATTATTAATGAACTATAATAGTCTTGCCTTTTTGCAGGAAGTCTATAAGCATAAAACCACGGGAATTCAAAAAAACCCGTAGCCATAACTTTTCCTGCAAATGGAACCGTTTTCGCTTTCTTCAGCTTATTTTCACTGTTTGTTCTCTGGTCTGCTTGTAATGGCAATTCAATGTTTCATCTACAGTTATAAAACATCGAAGATACTCATGGAATTTCGTGTAAATAAGCACAAATACCCATCCAGAAGTGTTCAGTCGAATACCTTTTTGGTCAACTGTTAACAAACTCGGCTCCCATCAAACAAGAAGGTTTTCATACCCAAAACATCATGTAAAAAAGTAGCAGACACGATCGAAATTTTTGCAATGTCAGCAAGCTCACGTAACCTTCAGTGTACGAGCTTTCTGAAACAGACCGGACAAGACTTGGGTCATTTGCCATTATTTAATACTGAATTGTAAGTTTTTGTCGGTCGTAGCGATTTTCTGATATTCCGGCGTACATTATCTTGAATCGATGCACAACCATAATTAAATTTTAGTAAAGGATTTGAAAAAACAGCCCAGTTTTTTACGTCGAAAGCGAAAGGGAAAAATCCTTTAAAAATCAATCTAACTCTTTATTTAAGTCTGTTGGTTTAAAACAAAGTATCTTACAATAGCTCAAACTTCAATCTTATATATGTCTCGGAAAAATGTTAAAAGTTGTTAACTTTACTTGATCGCTACGAAGAAGCAACTTAACGCACGCGTCTGAAACTTCACAGTAAAGTATCATACTTGACAAATATCTTAGTATTTGATCGTTCTTGCGCCATAGTAGTGTTTAGCCGAGAACTTTTCGAATGGCCCTAATATCTGTTTGTTATTTGTAATACCTACCATTGTCTGTTGCGAGTGCTGCAGTCGTAGTAGGTGTTTTAAATGAATTACTATTACTTAAGAGCAATATTAATATTATTACTCTTAATAAATAAATCTATTACCAAACAAGTTTTTTAGCAAACATATTACGAAGTACGTGCACGAACGTGCACACACATTTGTAATAAGTATGTTTGTGTAAGTGGACAGGTGAGTGTTAATAAACATTTGAGATGTTTTATCGTTAATTTATTAAATTTATCAATCTTATTATTATTGTAATAATTGCTACGTCTTAAAAAAAACATATACATTGTAAACAAATAATTTCATGTAAGAACTAATATCCAGAGAAAAGCTGGGTAATTAACTCTGTACTTATTTGCAGATTACATACACGTTTCGCACTCATGTTTTTAAGGTGAAATCTTAAGTGGCTATAAAGAAGCGACTAAATGAGGATTATTTCTTCATAATTACCGAATTTATGTATTGGTTGTAAAATAAAATTAATTTTCAGTTGACAGTTTAACTAAACTGAAAAGTGTTTAAATTACAGATTTTTACACTTGTTAGCATGATAATAACCGTTACGAGATTACATTACCCTAATCGTTATTGTACTTAATATTTAGAAATACTTATTCACGTGAGGTCAGAAAAATATAAGAGGCTTTAAGGTAACTCGACCTTGAAAAAATTCGATCATGAGAAACTATGCGGTTTTATTTGTTTTGGTCAGGAAGCCGTGCGAGTCATCCACGTGATACTTATAACAGGATTACTGAAACCGACCCTTATAATAAGGAACGTGCTACTGTACGTATATTCTTCCACGATGGTTCTCGTAGCGAACGTTTTATTTGTCGGCCGGAAAAAAAATTCAGCCCTTTTAGAAAATGAAAATAGAAATTCCGTAAAACTTTTTCGGTCTGGTAAACAAAATGAAACGAAAAATACTAATTTATATGAAGGCAATAATTTCATAAGATGTGAAGATAATAAACAGATTTTCCGGAGTACTCAAAGAAAAAATTTTCGTAGTAAATCGAAAATCATAAAAAATCCAAAATCTTTAATCTTACAATTAACTTTAATAAAACATAAAACATTTAAGTGTTTACGGAAACTTAAAAATATTTTTAAAACAAATACAAATTTTAAGAGATCGGATGAACATAATAATTATGATATATATGATCTTTCTAACGCAAGGAATGAAATAATTTTTGAAGATGAAATACTCAGCCGGGAAATTTCATTAACAAAAGTTTGGAAAGAAGAATGGGATACGTGTCGTGATGCTTGTGCTCGCTGCCAGTCATTCGTTTTTGACGAATCGAATAGTCTTCGTCTCGGTTTAGAAAGAAGCGAGGAAAGTAATTTGAATTCAGTGTACGACTGGTCAAGAGATTCAGTATTTTTAGCCGATCCCGAATCGGAAGATTTTTATTCGGCTTTAGGAAGCTGTAGAGAATCTCCAGTAAAAAGATACGAAACAGAATCTCAAATTGAAGAAGAGGAAGAAGATATTTTTCAAGAGTGTCGTAAAGGAAACGTGTTAAATATCTTTCTAGAAGCTGGTTACGATGTTAAAGATTTATTACGAATGGGGTGCGATATTCAAGATCTGTTCGATATAGGTTGTCAGGTTAAAGATCTATTGGAAGCGGATTGTAGTATCAAAGACTTGCTAAAAGTCGGGTTTAGCGTTGGTGATTTAATACAGGGAGGTTGCAAGGTAGAGAATATTTTATCTAGTATTAACGATAAACAAATGTTATTAGATGTCGGATACAGTGTACAGGAGTTGATGCAAAAAGATAACAGAGTCGAAGAATTGTTAGCAGAAAAACCAGAGAAACAGTTAGAACTGCAACGACGACTACAAGCCGGGGAAACGTTATACCCTGGTTGTGATGTATCGGTCTGGCTCCGATCCTGTAAAAAAGAAATTTTGGAACCACTAACCGGAATCACTAAAGGTAAGAAATTTTTTTACAGTTTTGTAAAATTTATATTATACATTTACCTATTGCAATGATAGTTTTTTCCAAATACAAATGCCAACAGCAGTCCCAATAAAAGGGAAACTGCAGTCAGCATTGTTTCAGTGATAAAATGAAATTCAGTTTCTTAAATACAATATGACTGTGATAATTATTCTTCCACAAATCCTTTCCCATCCTTTTATTATCCAGAATACTAGTCCTTGAGGCTCCACATTTTGAGGAAAAATTTAATTTTATCGTTCTCCACAATAACAAAATTATTAACAGTATTTTTTGCCAATTTTTAACAGTAATTACTTGCCAATTTAATAATATGCTTATTTTACAAAATATATGGTTTATCTTGTAAGATATTATTTCATAATTCAAAAAAGTACTATATAATTTTACAAAAGGTTAGCTATTTTTTACAATTATTATCAGTAAAAATTTTTAATTATTTGTTTAAATAGTAATTTTATGATTATCAGCATCGCAGTTACTACCATTATTAGAATAATTCCATTTCAATTGTATGTACCGGTAATAAAGTTATGGAATACGATCGGAGCAATGCATCCCATTTACAATACTCGTAGTTTACGGATTTAACACCTAATACGTTACGGTGATAACTTTTATACTGAAAATAGATTTAAATTAATTGTCAAGAAACGTGATAGATATTTATTTTTATTGCACGAAAAGAAATGATATAATAAAGAGAAAAAAATGAAATAACTTTATTCATTTATGATTTGTAATAATTCACTGATGCACGAGTATATACATACGAAATGCGGAACCCAAATATTCTTTATTCCTCATATTTAGAGAAAAAATACGAAATTATTGAAGAAAAAAAATTGCTCCACTTTTATAAGAAATTGAAAAAAATGTAAAACAGAATTTATGTTTAAAGCTAATCGATAAATAAGTTTACCCAGTAATAAAAGCTTAAGTTTTGATTAAGTAAAATTTAAAAACTGTCACACGCATATAAACATACATACACATACAGTTAGGAGTCAATTTTACCACATAACAGTTAATAGCATCAAATAACAGCTAATATGATGGAAAACGATAAGTTGAATTTATTTTTAAATCGGTTATTTTTTTATCTTAATAAAACTTATCTTACTAAAATTAGTATAGTTTTTCATCTTTTATAATAAATCTTCTAATAAACAAACGTATAAATTACATTAGGAAAATTTAAAATCAAACGCTTTTAATTTTTCTCAGTCAGCAATCTTTATGTTTAACTGTTTATTAATAATGAAAATTAGAAAGTTTTTCTTTTTATATAAAATTTTATAGTTGGGTTTTGAAATAGTACGTTTATTAAAAAGGACATTAATTAATGCACTGTAATGGTTATTCACTAATTCAGTTGGTGACAAGGTCGGATAAGATTAATACAACGCATATTATTTTATTGTCAGATAAATATAGGGTGATTATTATCTTTAAATTAATATGAAGTGAGGACTTGACCCATGATCGTCTACAATACTGAATATATGCTTCAAAGATAACCTATCTCATCGAAAAAAACATAAATCTCTCAAGGTTATTGCAGTTAATCACAGGATAGCTTATCAGAAATGCATTGATTATCAAAACTATTGTACTTGAAAAATAAAAAAAATATCAATTACATCCACAGCAAACACACACACACCCACTTCTCCTCACACACCCACTCCCTATCAAACACACAAGTACACGTATGCTAGTATCCTACGTAAATTACTCCAGAACTGAGCAATGTAGGGCCGAGCTATGTAGGACTCGAGAGCTGAGAGCTGAGCTACAATATTATTACCTGCATAAGCCATTGGCATTATATTTCTTTCACAATCCTACCCCTACTCTAAGCAGCGAGAGTCGGAACTAATCGCTAATGTTCCAACTGTATTAGGTGACAAAAAAAAAAGGAAGCAATCCTCTAGATTAAGTAAGCGGTATTGATCACATGACAGTTAATAAATTTTTCTTGTTTGGAATATTTTTGAAGTCAGCTCCATTTTATTTTTTTATTTTTTATTTTTTTTTGAAGACACCTCAACTGTATTATTTTTTTTATCTACTTATACTTAACTTTATTTTTGAATTTATGTCTTATCTTTACCATATTTTCCTTTCAAAGAAAATTTATCGGAGATGTGATCAGACTAATAATTTTAAAATTAACTAAGTTGATATTAAAAATGTATCATTCTAAAGTACGAATAACCCTTATTATCCTTCTAGAAATATTAAAATAATAACTTTGTAGTGAAATCAGACTTTTTTTTTACATTCGTAAAAAAGAAACCTAGCAAATAAACCAATGTTGTATGTATTGTAAAATTAAATTATTCTGTCCACGTGTATATTAGTTAGAGATTGATTAGTATAATGAACATCCTTATTCTAATGCGAATTTAACTAGTGCTATTCGTTTACATGTATCACAATCCTCATCCCGATACTCATAGGCAGAACAGATAAGTTAGAGCAACTAATGCAACTTTGGATACAGTTCACCAAAATACTGAGTACATTTCAGTTATAAGATTTATAAATTAATTGGTTTGATAGACTGTACAAATCAAGCCGATCGCTTGTGAGATATTTTTGCAAACAAAACACCGAACTACCGAACAGTAACCCTAATATACGCACTCATATTTGATTAAAATTATAAAGAGAAATTTCCAAACGAACTAAGTTTTTTCTCCAGATTTTCTTCATCTCTTCGCTAAATATTCTGGGAAAGAAATAATAACATTTTTTCAAAATGACTTGACTTCCGAACTCTTTGTACAAGAGGGATAAAACTTAGAAAGTATACTAAAAATGTGTAAGAGAATATCTGTTCCAAAGGAAAAAAGTTTTCGTCATAAATCTCATAAGTTACGTGATATCAAAGTAGACCGTGGACGATATTGTAAAAATTGGGTACTTTTTTTTATTAAAAACTCTGTTTTTATTTAATAAAATAAAAACCGATCGTCTTTATTTGTGATATCACAAATAAATTAATTAAGAAAAATATCATTCTTCAAAACACGTTACGAATACAATTTTTGTGATTTCCCACTGGTGAAATAGCCATGTAGGTTAATTCACCGATAATTTGTACCGATTTGTACTGTTGGGCTTCATCTTCCTACCCCGGTAACATTTTTTTTATTTTACAATAACATTTGCGGCTATAAATAAAAAATTAACGATTTATTATATTTTGGTTATATACCTGATGTTAGTGTGATCACGTGTGACAGATTGTGTTCGTTATATGTTAACAGATGTAAAAAATTCAATTAAATGATTATATTACAAAAACCATAATTGTTTATAATACAGATATTATGATTATAATTTCTTTATTCCTTCTCTTAAGAAGAAAATACATACACGCGATACTTTTGTACTCAGTAGAAAACAAATATTTAAATAAATAATTTCTGCTTAGACTATAAGAGAAATTTACATTATACAAAGGGGGTCGGTACACTTACATCCACATGAAGCCCGTCATGAAGTATATAAAAAATTTGAATGATTTTACAAATATACTTAAAGCAAAAACAGAGTAACAAAAAAAACATAAACACTCAATCATATACATACTGAAAGGCAGGAGGACATCCAACCTATCTAAATAGATTATAAAATAAATAAAAACCAGAAGAAAAAGAAAAACTTGTAAAATTAATATCAAAGCAAGATTGGAAGAAAAACTAATTTTTCTCCTATGACTGCTCAAATAAATTTTTTCTTTTTTACTTTTAGTAGCATTTATTGAGTGGTAAAGACCAGTTAAAATGCTGATGCTATAATTTTTTATGTAAAAAAGGATAATACCTTACTTAGTATGTGCGCAGCAAAATCTCATTACAAGCCCCATTTCTGGAATAAATTTTTTATGCGTTTCAATTCTCGACAAATTTCTCATCAGTTTAACGTTTAATACCTTCCCACGAATAAAAATTTGTTGTATAACGTTAGACAATGAGGTGACTTACCGATGTAAAAATATATTTTTATGATTTAAATGTTTTTTTCATCATTAGAACAGATTTCGTAGGAAAACAGTGTAGTTCTTTTTATTATCAAATATCTAATGTGAAATATTTGTCAGTAACCATGGTTCATAAACTAGCTTTAGTTAATTGGCGTCAATATTTAATTTTTTTTTTTACTTAATTTACAGCGTTTCATATTAGAAAATAAAGACGAAACGTTATTATATTGGAACGAACGTTATATTGGAACTCAGCTGTTTCAAACAAAATTCTTTTTAGAAATCTTGAATACAGCTAATCAAGCCCACCATGCTGGTCTAGTGGTTGACACGACATCACAAATCAGCTGATTTCGAAGTCGCGAGTTCTAAGGTTAAAATTCTAGTAAAGGTAATTACTCTTATACGGACTTGAATACTAGATTGTGGATACCGGTGTTCTATGGTGGTTGGATTTCAATTAACCATACTTCTCAGGAGTGGTCGATCTGAGATTGTACAATACTACATTTCATTCACATTCGTCCTCATTCATCCTCGGAAATAATACCTTACAGTAGTTCTAGAGGCTAAACATAAAGAAAGAGAGAGATAGATAGATAGATAGAGAGAGAGTGAGAGTGAGAGGGGGGGGAGAGAGAGAGAGAGTACAGCTAATCATCTGACTTCCCTCTTTACTATTCACTACCAATCACTGCTCAAAGCAGACTATATTAGTAGAGCTTTATTTTTTCTGATGAGTTTCCAGCTTAATATTGATTAAATCGCTTCATATTAGTATTAAAAAGTTGCATTTAGTCTTCTTATTTTCATTCCCCGATCAGTTTTTTGTTAGTTGTTAAACTCCGCAGTTTCATTTCATAACAGAAATTTTCTTTTAAAAAAAAAGATACCCTTTTTATTAACTTCTTAACAACTACAGACTTAATATACTATGAGACGCGCAAAAACAAAATTAAAAAATACTCTAATAACTAATCTTTTCTTGTTTTTCTTCAGAATTGGATATTTCTTGATCAACCAATTGCAGTTATCAGCCAATTAAAAATTATTATTTTTTAAAAATAAATAAAACTTTTCTTGTTTTGATAACCTCGGTAGAAAACGAATACATTAATACATTAAAAGAAAAAAAATTAATCATTATTATGTCACGGATCAACTGAATTTCCAAATAAAAATTTTTTAAATGTTGGGTTGGTTAGAAAATAGTTTCCCCGATTACTAATAAGAAGAGTAAAGAATTAAAATTATAAAAAGAAACCTTTTATAATTTTATTTTTATTACATAACAGAGGAAATGTTCAAAGTCCCATCCTTCTGTCACTATACGTTTATAGTGGCACTTAGAAACTGTGGAAATACACTTAACAGGTCCCGAAGTGATGAATTACACTTCTTTATTTATGATCTCAATCCAAATATGAACTCTTGATTCATTAAAATCCTTTTCTATGATTATGAGAGGAATTTCATCCCATCGACAAAAAAAATTATGGCAGTGTATTGTACCATCCAATTTGAAGCATGTTTCATCAGATCATTAATCAAGAGAAATATAAATCTGCTTCACAACGAATAATGAATTTCTTACAAAATTCCACCCTTCTATCAAAATTATCAAGAAGTGCATGAAGTAATCTCGGCCCTTAACACTTAACCTTTAGAATTCAGTTTCTTTAGAATCTTTGTAAACTTTATCTGAGTATTTCCAACCTAAGAGAAATCTTTCTGATCGTTGTTAAGGTGCTTTTACTAATATCTCAGCAATAAGTTTTTTTCTAAGGTGCAATAGCAGTTCTTGGCCTTTCTGAACACGGAATATCTCTAATGTCTTAGGTATTTTAAAATTTATATTTGACTTACCCAGATTTTAACGGGTCGGTAGAAAATAATTGAGAAACCTCGCGTGTAGTTCTTCATAGTATCCTAATTATTTTTCTATTATATACAAAGCATAAATTATTCTTTCTTTGTGTACTTAAATGACATCACTTTCAATATTAAAATGGACTGAATTTTGGCAAGTGAATAGCAATTTTATCAACAGATTGCTACCGATTGCAAAACTAAAATTTTTCTTTTGTTATAGAACTTAGATTTGTACGCACATTTAAATATCGTGTATTTCATTTAAGTTCATTTAAGCATTAATTTTTGAGAAAAATTATTAGCCAACAGTTTCTCTTATGTGCAGTAGAATCAGAGACTTATAATGAATTGAACAATATTACTCACAATATCTGTGTGTAATTTCTAAAGGGCTTTTTTCTCTTTCTGAAACACATAATGAAGCAGTTAGTTTAAAAGCGTGATTTTATTTTTTTTATTTCAAAATATTAGAACTAATTTACAGATATTGCATAACTGAAAGGAGAACCCTACTAATTGTTATACAATTACACACTTTTATTCTCATAAAGTATACGGATTTTTAATTTCTACTTCATGAGATTTTTAAAAAAAGATTTTAAAACATACATATTAGATATTCTAAAACGGAATCCAATCTTAAAATGACAAAAATTCTGAACATTTTTCTTCCGTCCGCAGAATATCATAGTAGAAGGGTTTTACAGCTTAATATTTAAGTGCGTTGTATAAATAAAATTACATACGTATATATATATATATATATATATATATATATATATATATATATATATATGTATATATTTAATATAAATTACAATTAGATATAATTTTTGATAGTTAATTTATATATTTAACAATTAATAACTCTCTATATCAAGTTTTATTTTATATTTTGTTTGTGTGTTCATGTTCTGCAAATAAATAGATTGCATTTTATAAATTTAGGAAAGATCCCAAATTGGTTAAAAGGTACTCTCTTACGCAATGGCCCCGGAAGTTTACAAGTCGGTAACGAGAACTTTCAGCACCTATTTGATGGATCAGCTTTAATTCACAGGTAAAAAGAAAAATCGATAATTTACTACTTTAAAAACAAAAAATTACAAAAATACTTTTATACAGCTGTCCAAGTTTTATGAGTATTACCTTACTGTTTAATACGTAGAAGATCCGTTCTTCAGTACAGTTTCCACGTTAAATTTTAGTGAATAGAAAGCAATGTTATTGTCAAATTAAAAAAAAAATATATATATATATATTATTAATGATATGAGAAAAATGTTACCTTGAAAGATTAATGAATTTTATACCACCTATGTTATAATCATTTATCGACCAATTTTTTATTTCTTAATATCTTTGGAAGAATTAAGCATCTAACAACTTTCAGAATATGCAACTGAAATCTCTAAATTATTCTTGTAGTGTTAAAACTTTAAATTTATTTTTAAAAATTCATCATTTTAAGACTGTATGTAGTTTACTTTCTCTTTACACCAAGCAAAATGAAGAGGCATAATCTTGTTTATAAATTACATCTTTACTCAGATTTTAGCTATGCTCCTATTGAGTTCCTCGAACAGAGGAATACGTACAAAGATTATTTTTTAATTCTTCATATAGAAACAAATCTCAGCAATCTTAATATGAATTTTTCAGATTTGGGATAGAGAACGGTGAAGTAAAATACCAATGCAAATTCGTTGAGACCAATACTTTTAAAAAAAATCATGCTGCACAACGCATAATAGTCACTGAATTTGGTACCGCTGGTGTTCCAGATCCATGTCAATCAATATTTCATAGGTAAGTCCAAATAAATCCATGTCAATATTTCATAGGTAAATAAAAACTTAATAATTTTTTCGTGTTTCTTAAATTCCTGATTTGATTGTTCAATCAATCAGTTTTCATCAGATCGCAGTAATACCTAAATATGTACTAGTAAATATAACACGGCCGTATTTAAACCACAGCGCAGTGGTTTATTTATAAATTAAATTTAATCTGAAGAAAAATAAGCTATTTCTCAAGATAAATTGAACATTTTGTCTCCAATTCAAATCACAAAAATGCGATATATTCTATATAGAATTAAATAACGCTTCAACACTTACATTTTGAGAAAATAGTTCACAAAAAGGAATAAAAATGCATTACAAAAACTTTTAAACTATTTACATTCCACTTGTTAAAACAAAATAAGGTTAAATCTAGATATTAGATTTTCATTTTTTTTTTTTTGCCCGGGGAGGAATGTAATCATATTAAAACTGAATTTATACAACCAGTTACAGAACATGCGATTAAACGTGTACCAAATGAAGTATAACAAATGTAAATATTAAATTACTAACAATCGTAACGTACAATATTGATGAAGATTAAGTTAGATTACCTCACACAAATTAGGTTAATAGGTCAACTGTTGCAGTCATTTGTTTTTTTCATTCCCGTATAGTATTTCATGAAATAAGGTTCTGTTTATACAAGCCCAGTTTGGAAGTTTCAACTCATTATCGACTTAAAGCGAGCCAAGGCTTATGTACAAATACGGTTATCATAAAAATCAACTAGCAATGACTCAAAACATTTGGAAAAAGTTGTGCAAAAGAATCTTAGAAAAAATTATGAAAATATGTATTAAAAAAAAAAAAACATAAACTTGTAATGTTGATATTTTATTGATATTATATTATTTGATGTTTTATTGTTGATATATTATTTTATAAAAATGGTTTTCAACCATTTTGAAACAATTTCGTTTCCCTCGTGCACTTGATTAATCACAAAGAAAAACTTTCAAATTTTTAAAACTATTCATCTCACTGAATTTTTTTTAAATTTTATAATTTTTGAAATCTGAAGTATACTGTCAAAAAGTAAAGTATTCAAGCTTTAATTTTTTTATTCATCTCTCTAAACCTCTTGATTGCAAAGTTAAGTAGTTTTAATACAATCATTTTTTATCATAAATATAGGTGTCATTTTTTTTTACTAGTGTAGTAGATATTAAATTTTGGTGTGAAATATCAGAAAACATAATTTTTACTTTTTTTTAATTAACCATCGCCTTCTTAGACCACCTGGACCAATTTTACACCCACAAGGGGGCGTTATCGCTCTCTTTTAGAACAAATGATGTGGACTTGTTATTGGAAGCTTGTAGGAAAATTAATGAATGATCCAGCATTTGAAGAATGTTTGAATGACTTGGAGGTTGCTACATGGAAATCATTTCAAAATGTGGTAACTTCCTTGGAGACCATAAGACCAGTAACTACTGAGAACTTGTGAGTGAACTCCTTTAAAACTCAAAGAATTTGAGTGTAACATGTGACACAAAATCCATTCCTTACATTCACATTTTGATTTTATTCCTAACAATCTCGGCGCTATCAGTGGTGAACATGGAGAATGCTTTCTCCAAGAGATATCTGCAATGGAAACATGATACCAGGGAGAATGGAACCCAAAAATTTTAGCTGACTAATGTTGGAAGAGGGCTCTACCTTCAGCAAATTACAGCAGAAAATTCAAAAGAAATAGATTTTAGATCAGTACAATATGAATGTAATATATTGCCATATTACATTCACCATACATTTTTTGTTTTAAAAGAAATTTCAATTACAAAAAAACAGAGCCTGATAGAAAAATATATTAACATATGTGAAATCAGCATAAAATATACTATAAGAATCAGCCATTCATTCTCATTAAACAAAAAACTAAATTTTGTTGACCCGTGTTATTATAGTTAAATATTATATTTTCTTCTCATGTTTTCCTGGTTTTTCCCCTACCAATACCTAACCTTTTCTTACTTTAAAACTTTTTCAACGATGTATACAGTCAATGACATCACTTTTTAAAACCAAAGAAAGATTGCTTTTATACAAAATTAGAGGTAATATCAAGAATATTTTCTTGATTTTTCAAAAACACCAAATTTTCACTCAAATTCCCTGTAATATGCCAAGAAGTTTTAATTTCAGAATGGTTGTCAAAGAACTGTTTGACAACCTCTAAGTTAAGAATACGATAAATATTTTTTAGTTTTAGCTAGATTATACTTATCTCATTTAACACAAAAGTTATTGTTAAATTTAACTTTTTCAGAATTTCTGTACTTTTTAATCCTGGTGAAATGCTGTCTGATAATGCTAATATCTCTGTTTATCCATTTGGAGATGAATTCTATGCTTTTGCAGAAAATTCAGTAGTGCATCGGATTGATCCACAAACATTAGATTCAGTGGAAAGGGTAAATATAAAGTTTTTCTGGAAATTAATTTTTTTAAGGTTTTTTACATAATGATAATTATAAATTAACTCGTTCTCATTGCATATTAATTCATTCATATTTCACTAACAGAATTTTTCATTTAAATACATTATTACATTAAGGTATTAATAAATTGGAAAATCAATTATTACTGCAGCCTTTGAAGTAATATTTGCATTACTAAGTGAATATTAGTTGATTAATGCCAGTTTGTATCAGTATTATCAATGATTATGACTTCTTTTTCAAAGATTTATCACTTCAAAAATATACTGTATTTGTATAGCACTATGATTCTACCACAGCTAGAATTCCAAAGAAGTAGCATTAGAATCATGAATGAAGGTAAGTAAGAATCTGTATGATTCAGACTAATGAATTGGCTTTCCTAATCCACAAAATCAAGCAGTACCTGCTACAGTTTTACTTTAAGGAATGGAAATTTAAATTGATATTGACAAATTTGCAAAAATAAGTAAATTTATGGATAATAAAGCATAAAACATAGCAAAACTAGTACTACTTTAATGTACAAAAATATAATATCAAAGTCATGGCATTTTTAAGCAAAGATATCTTTGAAACATTTCATCCTACAAAAAAGATAATGCTCAATTCATAAAAATTTATTTCATTACAATTATTATATTACTTATTTTTATTTTTTAACTGGCAAATAAAAATGAAAAACTACAAATTCAAAGATTTAAGCAAAATATGAAACATAAAATATCTAATCATTGTTTAGTTTTATAGATGAGCCTAGCTACAAATAAGACAAAAGTATGCATTAATTGTTAAAAAAAAAAAAAAGGTAAAATTAGTAACACAGATACGTGTAAAAAATTCAGCTGAACTTTAAATAAATCATAAACTATTCAAACAAATAACAATACTTTTATCTTGATATAAAATATCTTAATATTAGTAATATAAAATGAATAATAGATATAATTAAAAATTAATAAAAGCATCATAAAAACATTACTTTAATCTTAAATAATATTTACAAACAAAATTATACATTTTTAAATAATAAAATATATAATCCAGTATATTAAAATAACAAATATCCTTATATGCGGTGCATATAACATTTAACATAAACAACTTTGTAAAAGAATTAAATAGACCACCTGATAGAAATATAAACCAATATAAAAATAATAAATCTTGATATAAATGTAAAAATTGCAGATACTTATAAATCAGCAGTTTATAGGTCAAACTGTTAATTTATAGAAAGCCTGCCTATTAGAGTACCAGATTTCACTTGGGTAGTGGTTACATACTAAAACACTTACTCATAAAAATATTATAAAATCAATAAATATTATTCCTACAAAACAAAATACAAACTCTGTTGAGCCCAGGATTGATAGGTTGACAATTCTTAAATGGGAAAATGGTTTCCATAAATAGTTTCCATATTACTATATTATAATATGATAATAAATACAGGGTTTAATATAATTGTATAAATTTATATAATTGATATAATTATATGGTTTTTAAAATGAAGCATTAATATAGTTTCATATTAGTATTTCAAAATGCCTAATGCAAATATAATTAATTCTACTAAAATTAATTAATTCTTTTGTCATGTAATAAGAAAATATTAGATAACAAAATGAGATACAAATGATCTTGTTTGCATTTTGTTCATTCAATGAGCATGAAAAGAGACCTGAAATAAATTTAAACAAAATTTAATTTTAAATGTATTTATTTCAAAAATAATTAATTTTTTTTACATTTTAAAGTGCTTCTAAGCTTCAAAAAAATGATAGAAAATCAAAATCTAATTTATATTTATTGAATGAAGAAAGGAAATAGTCAATTTCAATTTTAATTATTAAAGGATGAAGGTTGCAAGTAGTCTCTAAAAATATTGATATCAATGAAATTTTATATGCCCTTGAAAAGTAATTTAGTTTAAAGCTTGAATAAAGCTTGGAAATCACAAATTTAAAGCCTGAATATCACACAATTACAATTTGTATTAATGAAGATGAGACATAAGAGTGTTAGGCTGGAAAACAAGCCTAAAACTTTGATACTATAAATACTTTGATGATCCCCATAAAACAGAAAATTTAAAAAAAGAATAGATTGAATAATTCACCATATTTAAAATTTTAATTATAATCTGAGGGCAAACACCTTAAATAAATACTGTTTTATTTTTTAAGACAGAATACAATTGAAAAAGAAGAATTTGAATCTTGTTATATCTAAATTACTGTTGGAGCTAAAGGCCTAGAAGCCCACAGCAGATAAAGGGATCTGACCTTCTTGAATACTATTTTTTTTTTTTCATTTTATGTGGCATAAAATGTTTTGGAAAAGAATAGTTTCAGTATTGTAATTCTTAAATTTTTCTTGATCAAGAGGAGCTATTAGACGAGACACATTTGAGAAAAAGGAAGAGCTGTTGGGAAAATCTTCAATGACAAAATCATTTTTTAATTTTTTTTGAAGGTGTAACATTTTGAAGAGGGCTTCGAATATCTGTAAAATTTAAGTTTTAGTTATTAGAAGGAGTTAGGGGGCTAGAAGTTCTTGAGGGTCAAAAAGTTGACCATCTTAGACAGCTTTATTTTACTTAATTATTATAGAAGGCAGAACAATTTATGTAAAAAAAACTGAATTATATATCACAATATTTAAATTTGTTAGTTAATGGGATTTGGAGCCCTTAATAGGTAAAAGGCCCTGAACCAATTAAAAATATTATGAATCTAGTATTTTTCTGTGGATAGTGGTGAAGTGGTATCGGTACAAGAGAGCCTGAATCACTGGACACCATTAATAACTTGTGATAGAACACATTTTAAAACAAAATAATCTAAAGAACAAAATATTTCAATTTTTTCCAAATATAATTTTGGAAGGAAACAAAGAGTGTTTCATGCAATGACTTGTTAATTCATTAGATGACACGTGTTATTTCATCTTTTCAGCCTCTCTTGTGATATTCTTTTGAACAAGGAGTAACAGATTTATACTTTTATTATTTGATGATTATTTTACATACAATCAAGCTTTGAAATTTTATTGACATATTATTAATGATATTAACAAAGGGATAAAATTATGGGATGATATAAATTTTATATCTCAAACATCTTGTAACTTCTGTTGCTGATTTATATTCCAAAACAACTATTATGATTGATGCGGGAGATGGGAAGGTAGTTGGGGAATTCAGGAAAAACAAGGGTCTTTGACAAGGTTGTCCATGGTCACCACCATTATTTAATTTATATCTGGATGAGTTAATGTCTATTTGGCAAGCTAGATTTTACTTCAGTATATATCTTGGCCAATGAGCTTCTCTTATTATTTTTGCATTTGCTGATGATCCAGCAATTGTACAGGAAAGTGAAGACAAGCTGCAAGTGGCAGTTCATCAGCTCTATTTCCTCAAAAAAGAAATTAACATGAAAATTTGGCAGCAGAAATCTAAAGTTATGGCATTTTGCAGATAACAGCTTTATATTCCATCAGTGGGACATAGTCATTGATGGGGAAATTTTGGAACAGGTGGGAAACTTCAACTATCTGAGATGTGACCTGTCCTTCAATTATTAACAAGATATAAATGGAAAATTGGCTTAATTTAGAGCAGTTTATGGATCGATATGTTGTATTCTAAAAGGTCAGAGCAGGAAGGATACTCAAATTAAATTTTACAAAACAATGACCATTTTTTTTACTTACACATAGTATTGAAGTGTGGACCAACAGAAAATTGGACAATTCCTGTAAACAACTGGCAAAGGTAAGGTTCCTGTGCATCATGAAAGGTTGTATAAGAAAGAATTGTATTAGGAATTATACACTGTATACACTGTAATGTAATAAATAAATATATAATATTAAATATATTATATAATATTATACTAAATAAATACATAATAAATGCATAAATATTATATACATGTATATATGTATACATGCATACATATGTGTATGTGTGTGTGTGTGTATGTGTGCATTAATACAAATTTCATTTGTGTTTATATATAAAATTAGTGCATGTATATATAAATGTGAAAATGGATTTATAGGTGAATGTTTCCAAACATGTAAACATAGTAAACCACACATCTCACCCTCATGTAGAAAATGGAGATGTTTACAATATTGGAATAAGTTTATCCTGCACAGGACCATGTTATAGTGTAATGAAATTTCCTCCACCAGTATATGCAGGTAAAATTTTAAAATAATTATTAAGATCTTATGCAGTAATTCTGAATTTACAATTCTATTTTAATTAGCTCTAGTGCAATATTTTTTTGCTTGCAATAATAATAATAATAATCCTTCTTGTAAAAATATTTTTTTGTGAATAAACAATATCTTTGATTGTTTGTGTATTAAAAGATAAATTATTATTCACAAATTTACTAATGTATTAATTTATTGCTAATTTAATGTAATGCAATGTTATTAATTATTTACTAAAATTAAAGACCTCCAGAAGAAAGATTAAGAAGCTACCACTCAAGCCACAGAAGCCGGCAGAATTTCTAAGTTTAACTTTGCTCAATATGCAATTCAGTCTATTATACATATTGTACAGTCACTACACAAAAAGTAGAATTCACAAGTTGGTCAATAGATAGCCTCTAAACAGATAACACCAAAGATTCACTGGCTTCATCATTCTGGCACCCTCATCATGAAGGATACAGTAAGAACTGGTAAGACTCATATCACATAACCATTAATAGGAAAGAAGGGATCAAGGATAAGAAAAAGCAGTGGATGGTGAAAAAGAATGATTTACTGGTGCAGAAGTTGCTCAGAACTACCAGACTGTGACTTAAATTGAGAGAAAAGCAGAGGAAAAATTTAACTGACTCGTTAAGTCAATAGAATTATTATCTATTCAAGTACAAATGAACATTTTTTGTCTTCCACTACAATATCTTAGATTGGAATTTTCCCTCAAGATTAACTATTCTTTTACACTAGTGAAAAGAGCTATTTCATGACAACTAGATATCCATGGCACTCATTGTCTATTTTTGAACTGGAATCCAATGCTACTTAATAAAATTTTATGCCAGCTGTTCCTCAGCTATTTATAAATAAGACTTTTATTGTTTTATTGCAAATTTTTGCTAACTGTGGGTCCTCTTTCGGCTATTTGTAACAATCAGGTTTTCACGAACACATACAACAAACCAATACATATGTCTTTTCTATTAAAGTACATCATAAAAAATTGACAATAATTAAATCACCAAAGGTATCTCTTTCTCTTTCTCTTGTGCATCTGTCTTCAGACAGATATAAGCTGGACTTCCTCCATTTCACTCGGTCCTGAGCTTCCTCTTTCAATTGTTGGTATGCCCTTCCTTCCTTTATATCGGTCAGCATCCCAATTCTT
>JAAAKQ030508573.1:0-19876 GCA_010016005.3 Zanna intricata | reverse complement strand
AATTCATTCATCTCATCCTCTGAAGATATAACCTAACGGTGGTTCCGGAGGTAAAATAAAAAAAAAAAAAAAAAAAAAAAAAAACATCTTAAGAATAAGGCTTACAAAGACTACTTGTAGTCTGAAAGACCATTCTTGTGTACCCTCAACTTAATAATTAGTAAAATTACATTTTTATGTTTCTGTTATAAAGGACAAAATGGTAGTCAATAAATATGACATCAAAAAATGATTTGAGGGATAAAAAATTTGTTTAAATTTATGAAGATTAACAGAATTCTTCCCAGAAATTGATATTTTTGGAATAATCAGTTTGGGGTGTTTCTAGTATTAATATTCATATTCAAGACAGATATTAAGAGTATGTATTATGTATATATAGCTACTTTTAAATAGATTAGCATAATGTTTATACTTAAATAAAATAAAATCAAAATCATGACTTATTTTATAAATATCTGGAAAGCATCTGGAAATCTCTGAAGTCATAGTTGAAGATATTCCAATATTATTAAAAATTGTAAGTTAGAATTAGGAAAATTAATAATTTTCTTTAAAATTTAAAATAATTTAGCAATGCCAAATACTATTTTATTAAACCATTATTCATGTGATTTAGAAATACTTTTTTTTTGTTATTATTGTCTACAACAACTCATAATGAAAGTGCTCTATGCTCTAAGAAAAAATTAAATTTTTTATTGACAAACCAAACCAGATACTTTAATGACATTTTTTTTATGGAACTGCATGATGAAATGTGAAGGAACTGCAAACTCCTGAAGAAGGAACTATATAATTAATTTCAAAAGGTATTCTGGAAATGCAATTTCTTAGTTATTTAAAAATGGATTATTTTAATTTTTAGTATTTTGAAAGTTTTTTCTTACATCATAATATAATTTTTAATTCATGTAAAATTAATACATTTAAGATTATGTTTATTGTAGTTCTTTTTTTTTTTTGTTTTTACATCCGGAACCATTGTTAGGTTATATCTTCAGAGGATGAGATGAACGAATTGTAGCGTGCGTGAAACCACCATGCCTGACCGGGATTATTGTAGTTCTGCTGTGATCTTATTCTGATAATAAAAATTTCATTTATTATAATTAAGTTTTCATGATTACAATTGTTATTACTGATTTTCACATTTAATTTGGTACTTTTCTCTGTTTCTTAAATGTAAACCAATATCTTTAATTCATAATCTTGTTTCATAAGTGTATGTTTATATTTTAAACTAATTTAGCTTTATGAAAGCATATAATTACTTGAATATAATTATTAAATTTATCACTTTAAAAAATACTAGAACTTTTTCTTCTAAAATCACTAAAAAGTAATTGCCAGTTTTCCTATGACATATCCAATAGCAATGATGTTAATTCCAGCCAATTTAAAAAATTTTTAGGAATCCCTTAAGTATATAGTTGAATAAGTTAGTTGATATATTTTCTGTTTTTTTCATTTTATGTGTTATTTTGTCAAATTTTGTTACACATCAAAATTTCTTTTTTTTCAATGTTTGTTGATAAGATTTTTACGAGCTAAATAAAATTTTCATTTTGTGGTTATTGAAAATTTGCACTGTATTCTATTTTTATTAAATGATTTGCAAAGTTTAGTTCAATTAATTTATATAGGGCCTAAATATATTCTTTATATTTTTGATGAATGTGTCTTCTGTCTGTCAAGTATATTACTTAGTGTGATTGTGGTAATATAATTTGTTTACTCCTGGTAGTTGAGTTTGTCAGTGTTCATTTTGTTAATATTCTTCATGACATTTTCTATTTTGTTGTTTTGAAAGTGTTGCAGAAACTTTCTTTCTTGAAAATTTTAGCATCTTTGTTTTACTATTGGTTGATTTATGCTGGTGTTATATATTTTCTGTCATTAAGTGTGTTTTCTATTTAGAGCAGCTGTAGTTCAGTGAGTACCATTTATCTGCATTAAATGTTTTATTGTTCTAAATTTCCAGCTGGACAAGACTGTATGTATTATTCAATGTGACATATATTAGGAAGCTGTGTGTATTTCAATGTAGAGTGGTTAGATTTTTGTCAGTTGTAGTAGGTTAAAGATGTGTTTTTCTTTTATTTCGAATACAGTGAGATCAGGGAAGCTAAGTGATTTGTGTTGTTCGTATTCTAAAGTGAAATGTAGAATGATTTAGTAGCTACAAAATAATTGTTTTCAATGATGTTAATAATAAAATATTACATAATTCAATAAAAAACAAAGTTATATTTATTTAAACTAATTTTGTTACAAAATAACCGATTTAATATTTTATGTCAAGTATATAATGAAACTGAAAAGGCTTGTAAGAGCTTCTTGAGGGGGGGGGAAGAACTGTTTTAACTTGTCACACCAATCACAGTAATGTTGCATCTGCCGTTGAAATTTTGTCACTAAAATTTTCTGAAGAAGCAGCTTAAACGTGGGATTTATTCTATTTACACAATTCATTTTACCCTCTAAAAATTAATATTTATGAGGTTGTCTTGGTACATTAAGTGTTTTAAAGAATGTAAACAAAGGAAGATAAGTTTCTCCATTTAAGAAACTGATTATTTCTTTGAAATATACAAATAATATGCTATTAACCACTGCTTCTTATTTCTGAGTTCATTTGAATTTTTTTAAAGGAAATCCCCAATGAATATCTATAACTTCTCTTTTTATTTATTACATGAAAAATTTAGACTGATTAGAAGAAAACATCAGTAAAATTAATATTTGTTAATCAAGATTCTTAAACATTAAATTTATAAAGTGCATTATACTATTATATCTGGTAAAAGATTAGTATAGTGTTTCTCAACCTGAGGGGTGCACGCCGATAGGAAGCATGATAACACTAAATGGGAACACAAGCATATCAAAAAGATAATATTAGAAAAAATTATGAATTTACTGAAAGGGAGACAAAAAAATACATTCTGACATAATAAATAATAAAATACACATTTACACTGCTATAATACATTTATAAATAGGATTGTATTAGTACAACACAATGTATTTAACAATTAAGTTATCAGTACTAAATTAAAAACAAATTTAATAATTATTACTGACTCTGTTGTGCTTGTGTCTTGCGGAGAAAAGTTTTTTGAAGGAAGGTTTAATATTAGAAATAGACTGAGTTTTTTTCTATATTCAGTTGTGATCTATATTTTACGATTTTATGGTATATTTATATTTTGTGATTGCAAAAACAACTTTCACATGTTCTTCAGGCTTGTAAGTTTTAACATATTCATCCACATTTGCAAATATTTCTAGGTTTTTTCTTTAAATTTAAATTTCTGCTCAACAATTGCAATTTTCTACAAAAAGCATAACCATTTTATAAGAGATATCACTCTTATCCAACATATGTGTATTTGCTTCTTGGAATTGAAGATGCAAGGTATTTAATTTCTTGAATATGTCAACAAGTAGTTCTATTCCAACACAAATAAACCATCTCAAAACTATCCGGTCAGTTTTCCTCTTCTACAAAAAATGCGATTTCATTACTAATTCATAAATGTGTTGCAAAAATTTTCCAAGTGATAACCATCTTGCCTCATAATAAAATAACAACAATGAATGTACTGAACCATGTCTTTACAAAGTGTGGAAAAGATTATTGATTTCTAGGGGGTCTCATTTTTATATATATATATATTTTTTTATATGCCAGATCTGCCGTTAGGTTCATACCTAACAAAAGCTCAGAGAGGTACTGTGACCTCAAGCCCCTATGTAGTCTTGTGCCAGGCATCACCACTCGAACAGCTGGGACTCGGTCTTTGAGTGCCAAGTCAGGGGACTACCAAAGGAATCCCCCACCAGGACTACAGTCTTTCATTTCTCCCATCTGATCCCCAAGGAGTTCGTTCATTCATTGAAGGTGAAACACTGGAGCATTCTAACCCTCCACCCTCCTGAATGGGGCTGTCCATGTCCTAAATTGTCCAAGGCCTACTACAATGCCACGACACATGAACTTCATTAGAGCTGTAAAACTTCACTATGGATGCCCAGTCTGTCCACGCAACCTTGGACCAGAAAAAGTGCCTCTACACATTGCAAGCAGGAGGCTGGCTCCCTTCTCACAATCCTTCTCAAACCTTACCACAATTAAAACACTGCCCGTTCCTATCCGGACTGCTGCAGAACTTCGTGCAATGTCCTACATTCCAACAGCGAAAGCACCATTTCTCCACAGATCGTTGCACTACCCTCCAGGCCACCCACCCTATTCCAACCTCACCCTCCGTTAATAATTTATCCTAAAATTATGAAGGTGAAGTGACCTCACTTTCACTTCCAGCTATGAGAATCCCACTCACATCTGGTGACACATTGCTCTTAACTGTTTTGAGAAGGTCAGTATAGGACCTCCCTAACGCTTTCAACACCACAGCAGCCGTCAGTGGTCCCGCCGGGCTCCTCTCCTGTGCATATTTTATAAAATTTACTACGATTATAACCGTTGTTAGCACAATATTCAGATCAGAACTCATTTTTTTGGAACCCAGAGCTTCTGTGTGGATCGTTCTATATGTCCAGACATACTGTGGCGAGTTTTGTTTTACAAGTGCTTGTGTACTTAGAAATCTCTAGACATTGAACGAGCATCATCGGTGCATATTTCTAACAATTTTTTTCTCTATGTTTGCCTTGTTTATAAAATCATTTAAGAGAGCACAAAATGTGAGAGTTGTTGCTTTGAGTTCTATTGATTTGCAGAAAAGTAGTTTTATTGTTGATACAAAATAGAACATTATGAAATGAGTATCTTCATTGCTATCTGTTGCCTCATTAAGCTGAATTAAAAACAATTTTTCATGCAACTTCTGGAAAAGTTGATGCTGTACATCTTCAGCTACATCGCCAATTTGATGGTAATAGTATCATTTGATAAAGGTATGAATTATAATTGTTTGGTAAAATTATCTCTAAACATAATTTCTACAATCTCAATTGCAGCTGGTAAAATTGCATTGTCTTCATCAATGGTCTGATGCTTTTTACATCTGGCTATTACGTATGAAACTTTGTAAGAGCTTTTTCATTCACAGACAAAAGTTTTTTTTTAGATATGATGTTTGCTTTTTCTTTGATTTTAATTTTAATTTGAAGAATTCTCAGGTTTGTTAAGTACTCACTATGAAGCGTTTCCAAATATCGTTTAAGTTTATTGGTTTCACCAACATTTTTTAGCAAATGGCACACTGGGTTCTTTCTTCTTCATTTACTTCAGTACTGGTAAATGAAAACTTAAGTATTCTTGAGAATATTTTATTTTCCCAACCACACTCTTTTGTGCACTTGTTGATGTTTCACTATCGTCAATGCTCACTTACACCCACTTAAAAATTAATCCATGATTCTCTATAAATCTATGAATATTTAATACCGTGAATTGCAAAAACACACAAATTACATCATATACATTCACGATAGATGCAATAGCGATAGAAGGATTGACTTGACTGAGATTAGCTGGAATTGAATGAGGTGCAGCATTTATACATGTTTGAGCAGACGTCCCAGAATTTTTGAGACAAATCGGAACTTCTTGCGAATCCGGGTAAACATAAGACAATAGAGAGGCTTCTTTCTTCGTTTTTTGATGGTGTTGCAAATATCAATAAATTTACTTATTCTTGGTAGGTTGTAAGGTTTTTAGTTAAGGTCAGTGTAGCTTTAGTGTCAAAATATTCAAAATTATTGTACACATTGTTATTGAATTGCATGAGAGGGGGATGCATTGAAAATTATGATTGAAAATTAGGTCTCAAATACTGAAAGGTTGAGAAATGCTGGGTTAGTATTATCATGTATATTAAAATTAAACATTTGCATTTTGATGATACATTTCTTCATATATTCCAAATAAATATCTTTTATTTACTATTTGAAAAATTAACACATTTACTTTAATTAATAATAACAAATTTCTTTTCTTTAAAATGTGTATTAAACCTATTGAAATTTGATGTAGTATATTCACTTTCCTGTTACCACTTATTTTTTTGAATATTTTGAAGCACTTACTATTGTATAACAATATTTAATTTTTTTAATACCACCAAGTGATAATTTAAAAATATTTTCCTCTTAATATGATAATTAATACCTATAATTATTTATATTATCAAATTAAAAACTAAACAACTTTAAAATGCAAGTTTCCTTAAGATACAACTAGCTAATCTATTTCTTTTAGTTGATTGTCATAAATTTTTTATCTGATTAGTCTGAAAATTTCTTCATTAGGTTTTGTATTAATATTTTAAATATTATAGTTTTGTATTTATATTTTCTCCTTCTCATCATAAATTGTATTTAAGAAATATTAGTTATTTTTTTCATATTCTTATTTTATGTAACATATTGGATTTCTATTACATTGCATATTTTTGTAACACTATAAGTTTTTAGGCTCCAGGATTGAGAAATATTATAAGTTAATATAGAAAATTCTGTATCCATGAATTTGTGCATATGTATATGACGTTTATTTTGCTTTTTATCTTAAAAATGATTTATTTTAAAATCAAGAAATTTAATATGATAGTTTTTGTATTATGAGGGATTTCTAAAATTAAAAAAAAGAAGAATGATAATGATTGTTGAAGTATGAAGTATTCCTACAGGGATGGATTTCATAAAATTTAAAATCAAGATTTTTTAGAATATAAAAAATATAATTTGAAATAGAAATTGAAATGATAGCATTAAAATTTTATTGAAAAAGATACTAAAAAATTCACGTTGTTTTGAATTTTAACCGTTTTTACAATCAACTGAAAATTTTTATTATTTTTCCTAAAGATATTATTTAGTGCAAGGACAGTTTCCAACACTTATTGTAAAGAGAGGTAGGGGTGGATATTTTTATTTTCATCACTTTTCTAAAATGTAGAAGTTTAATTCATTTTATTATTGTTTTATTCTATTGACTCAAAACTTTTAATTAGTTTTTTTTCTAAATGAGGCATTTTTAGAGCGATCAGATTTTACAATCCTATCAGAGGTGTAGTGAGTATTCACCACCACCATTAAAGGAGTTAAGATAAATTTTTTCCACATTTTATTGTTTTACCTCCTATCAGAAAACTTTTTTCTTTATTTTATTCTAAAGAGGTGTTATAAGGTCAGCCATATTTTTTACCAATTATCATAAGAGTATATTACATAAAAAAAAAAAAATTGCATTTTCCTCTTTTTTTAAGGTTTTAATTGTTAAACAAATCAATCTAAAACTGACATTATTTTTCTTCAGATAAAAAGTAATGAAAAAGTTATGCAATAATACTATAAGGGTAAAAATTATTTTATGAAAAGAGAAATTAATTTTAAGCTACATGAAAATATTGATGTCCAAAAAATTATAATCTGATTTTTTTTCCTTTATTTATATTTATTTTTTGCAGTAAAATTCTATGAAAAATTATTATTAATTGTTTCATTTTTTTTTTTTTAAAATAAAATATGTCTTCCGTAATAGGTATTTCAGCCTTTATTATGCAGTCAAGGAACAGGAGTTAAATTTCTCAAATCACTTCCCGGGCCCAAGGCTTCCAACAGATTATCCCATGGGAATACTAGCTCTTCAAATTGATGCATCCTTACAAAACACAATCATAGTAGGTATGGTCTAACTACCACATTACCAAAAATCAGAGAAGGAGTCAAAGAAAAAGAATTTTTTCAAAGGAAAAAGGAGTCAAAAAAAAAAAGAATTTCACATGGTGAAATTCTGATTGGTAAGAGAGGACAATCAACTCTCAGAAGAATTCCCATACAGGATGAACAATTCTTCCCAAAGAGGCTGCAGGGATCCAACTCTTTTAAAATTTCTTGGAATACCATTTTTACCCAATATGAGAACAATGATATTTAGTTAACCAGCTTACACATGAGCTGAAATAAAAATGTCTTTTTCATCATAAGTTATTGAGTCAGCCAGGTTGTTCTGATAGGAACAATTTTGCTGATCTCTAGAATTGAGAGGCATAAGAAAATATTCACTTAAACTATGAACCATATGTTCTGGCTCCCGTTGAAAATTATTAGTATTAAAGGCCAGTTTTTTAATTTTTTCAGAATATTTTTCTTTGAGTTCAATAGAATTGAATTTTATAGAAAATGTAAAATGTATACTTACCCAAACATTAATCTGTAATTGATTTGAATTATTCATAAGAATCAAGTAATGGAAATAAAATTAATATTTAACCAATATTAAATGCAATGTTTCGCACATATTACACAACTGAGTTTATAAAAAGTATATGATTTTTTAAAACCTCTTTAATCACAAACATATTTTTTTAAGAATAAATTAATAATTTTTTTTGTTATAGTAGTAAAATGATTTTTAAAAGAATAAAGAATAATAAATCTTAAAACAGCATAAATATTTCCAATTAAAATTTCCAATTTTATCATGTGATATACCCTTGGTACTACGTAATGCATTTCTTTTTTTTTTTAGTAACGTGAAAAAAAGTGGTTATAGGAATATGAGAAAAGGGGGTTGACGTTCACTTAAGCTCCCAATACGTTGTTCAGTGAATCTCATGGGAAAAGAAAAGCGGGCTAGGCCACAGCTCTTTTTCTGTTCCCTTGGCACAGCAGTGATCCTTCTATGAATGTCTGGTATCGTTTCCAAAATAAAAATAATGGTTTCAGTTAGAAATGTTTTAAAATATTATATTCTTTTTATGCATTTTATTTCTATTAAAAAAACGTAAAATTTATATATAAATATTAAATTTTGATCTGATTCTTTAAAATTTATTTTATACAACAAACAGAAAAAAATTTTCAAAAGCTAGTTAATATTAAAATTTGTGTTAAAGATTTTAATTAAATGTTCTTCTTTTTATATGGATTTGAATACTAGACAGTGGATAATGGTGTACTTCAGTGGTTAGTATGCAATTAACCACATAGCTAAGGAATTGTAAGCCTAGTCTGTATAAGACTACATGACATTTACATGTCATGTATATCACCCATTCTCATTGGTCTGTGGAGGGCGTTGCTTATTGTTCTCTAGTTAAACAGACTGCAACAAATACATTAGAATATATAATAACATTTTAAAGAATTTGTGCTTAAAACTAGTCTTTTTAATGTCAGATTATTTGAATAAAAAACTACTTTTTCAAAAATTAAAAAATCACTCCCTCCCCGTGTTGAAAATTTTTGTCACCTTGTTAATACTTATAAACAATTAAATTTTTAAAAAATCGAGCCTTCCTAAAGTTATAGACCCCTTAATGTCTTATGTATCATTTATTCTGATTTAAAAAGAAAAAAAAATTAAATCTCCCTAATAATCAAGTTACTACACACATTTCATGATTATCAGTGAATGTAATTTCAGATAAAAATAAAAGTCCAACACATATTTATAAAGAACTGTTTCTTGCTGGAAGTTTAGTGTACTTTGGAGTCAAAAGAGAAATGCCCAGAAATACAAAACTCTTAACTGGAAGGAGATTTTACTGCTAGCAATAAATCCTTTCTGTTAGCATATGAAATACTTTAAGAAATAAATAGTAATAGTAAATTAAACATGCACAAACTAAACTGAATTTATAGGAAGTGGATTTTTAAGATGGTAAATATTTAACAAAAAAAAAAAAAAAAACCTTTGCAGAAGAGCAAAAAATGTACAAAAAGAATTGTAAAAATTCAAATTATCTTATGAATTATTTAATGATTTCTTCATGTAAAACAAAAAATAAATTTGTTTCCAATTAATATTTTATCAGTACAAAAATTTTAATTAAAAAATTTAAATTGTAAATTTTTACCTTTCCTTTTACTATAACAGTGTAATAAATTTATTTTACTGTAATAAATTTAACTACAACTTTAAAAAAAAAAATAAAATCATCAATGAACGATTAAAAAAAGTAATAAAAAAAAATAGTGGAATTAATAATGAGACAAATGTCTCAGGCTGAGTCTTTCTGTACATAAACAATAAGTTTCTTGGTGTGAACCAAAAAAAATTTTTTTTTTCATTGGATAACCTTCAAGACAAGAAAAGCCATTAATCAGTGAGAAGATTGTCTCTAGAAGCTGTCTTTACCTTTCAAAAGCTTGGCTTCTAGCCTATTTTCTTAGAAAAGTTATTTATTTCAACCATGTTAACATTTATAGCATTAATAAAATATTTTACATACATTAAACGAAAAAAAAATAGTTGACGTTTCTGACAATATATTTTAATGAAATCATTATTTAAAGTTTTATATATTCTATTTGACAGAACTGACAAACTGAGTTGTTTTTTCATAACTAATCTTATTAACACAAATCTGACATCACTAAAATGCCACAATATTTTCTTGTGATAAGAGAACTATAGAATTTTATATGTGATATCTTTGATAGGTTGTAATATTCACTATAATGAATCATTAACCTTATTATGGACTACTTGATTTTATTGTTATTTTTGGAAACTTTATATTTTCATTATTATATACAAATTGATTTATTCTACCGAAATACAAAACTTGTAATTGCAATTGTTTTAAAATTGTTCTTTTACAATATTATATTTTCTGTTATATTAAATCAGTATTTTGTTTACATTTGATGACTTACATTTAATTAATTATCAATTTAACAAAATAAAAATAATATGTTAGAAAGTGTGCATGTTAAATCTTTGTCATGTTACATGACAAAGATTGTACATCACCTGTCATTATTTGTAAGTCATCTATAAGAATGATAAACTGTTCAAAAATAAAAAGAAACCTATTAGGAAACATGGTGAGTGAAGTAGTTTTCCATCACCTTTCTCATTAAGTTAATTATACTATTAAAAATAATAGTTTAACAGCTTGTCCACTTAGAGTTACACTGAAGGATAAGGAAATTTTTATTTTGTTTGCTATAGGAAGTTGTAATGTATGAACTCAGAGAGAAATCAATTCTAAGTAGTGCATTCTATATATAGTAGTGCATTCTTTACGTACTTTACATCCCAAAGAAAGATTGGAATAGACATTTATTTAAAAACACAAAAATAATAGTATTAGATCAAAATTTTAATTAACCTAAAGCCATTAATTTATGAAATGGTGCAAAATTTTATCTCTCATCATATTATATTAAGAATTTTTTTTTCTGATGCTGAAATTTGGGTTATTTAGTCAATTATAATTATGATTAAGACAGTTACATTCTTTACACTTTTTATATGATTATTTTTTTCTGACATCAAATAAATAAAAAAACCAGTATTAATCTCTAGTCTAGATAAGCCATTACTTTCTCAAATAATAAATGTGTATGTATGTAATATAACATATTTATGCTCATGTATATGTTTCTCAAATCATTTTAATAACAAATTTTATAGTAAAATATGTTCAAATCTTTAAAAGAATTATCTAAATTATATTGTTTTTCAGTTAGTTATCTTGGCATTACTAATATTTTAAAATCTTTACAAACTATGATAAAATTCTAAACCCATCCTTCAGAATTTTAAACGAAATATTGTGTATTTGAGCCGATAAAATTGTAAAGGAATGACTTTCTGAAGTAAAAGGTTTGAAAAAATATTTTGAGCAAAAGGTTTAAAATAATATTGAGCATTTTCTTCCTGTCAGTAAAATTACTGAAAGAAGATAACATGCTCAGTAGAAAAGTTGACAAGTAAACGAATTGAGAGAAATATCCGAAAATGCTTTAAAGAATTAGTTCTATGGAATAGATTAAAGAATATCCATAAAAAAAAATTCACAATTTCAAAAGTAACATGGATTTTTTTGTAGGAGAATGATAATATTGTCAAAAAATCTTCAGTAAGATAGGATTCAAGTGGAAAAATAACCATCATAAATTTCTCATGGAAAGATTAAGATCATTACATTACAAGTTAAAATAGTTCTTTATCAGAGGAAGAAATGTTCAAAAATAAATAAATGAGATTATGGTGCCTTGTATCCCTTCAGCTAAGGTATGGCACATTATCTTGTATGTTACCCTAAAAGAAAAATAGAAGTCATAATAATCTAAATTATGTTTTTGCTGACTTCATCCATTGTTATCTAGTGCTAAGATAGGACAAAGATATGTCAAGTAAGAAATGCTATTATTTTGGAACAGAAGGCAGTACGAACTGTTATTGCATTGTTGGATGCAAGAACATCCACTAATGTCTCTTCTAACAACACAAGAAATTTTGAAAATAATAGCCCAAAGACTATTATTCCCATAATCTCTGTGACAAGTTACACTATCTGTGAGTGATGATTTCTAAAAATTTTTTTAAATAGTCTCTGATAAGAAAAATATTTTGTTGAAGTACAAGGTTTTTATAAAAATTATTATAATTCCCCATATATGTTGAAGTCCACAAAATAAATTTACAACTAATTAAAGTAATAAACATTGTTAAATCTTTTATGTTAATAATATTTAATAACGGTATTTTGTTAATAATATCTCATTTTTATATTTAATAATAATATTTTTTAATATAATTTCATTTGTATGTTAATAGTATTTAAATAATTCAGTCTTTGTTATGTGTAATCGAATTTCGAACTTGCTGATGTTTATGGGTTGTACTAGAAACTGGTAGAAGCAGTTAGGTTGTATTTTTGATTGAATTACTATTTTTACTGAAGAATGAATTTTTATTTGGCAATCTACATTGATAAAGTTTAATTTGGTAATTAATGTAACTATTAGTAATGGTTGGAATTAATTGTATTTATAAATAATGGAGATATTTGTAATAGAAGCAAATAGACTTTTCTAGTGTTTTCTAGACGTACAGTTAAGAGTATATATAGCGGGTCGAGCAACCGGTGGAGTGGTTCATTTGGGTAATGTAGTTTCGAGAGTTGACGCTGCCACTTGTAATGCGCGAAAGTTTAAAATTGTTTCACATAAATTTTGTTAAGCGTTGTAAGTGTTTGTTTGTTTTCTTGTGTTAAATAAATTATTGTGAGAAGGCTTGATATCGTGTTGGTTATTTACGAATCATGTTCTCACTATAATTGGCGACCGTAATAGTATTGTTAAAAAAATTGTGGGGAAGTCGATATCATTTTATATATGAATCATTCGCTCACATCAATGTCTTGGTATATATGCAGCTGAAAAATTATGCGCAACACATTTTGTATACTTGACATGTTCATCATTGTATTTTTCAAATCCTGTTCTTAAGAAACTGAAATTTATTGAGAGGTCTTATTGAGTACTAATCCATTTATTATAAAATTATTTAAAAACATTTCCATCAAAAAAAGACAATGTTACTAATTATTTCTCTAGCTAGAAATAAGAACAACCAACATGGTTTGTATGAAGGTACTAGAATTTTAAAATTGAAGTATATTCTCAGTTATTACTTTTTTGTTTATAAAATATAAATGTATTGCGCATTAAGAATTTCATGTAAAGGATAAATTGTTATTTTTAAAAAAAATATTTGTTTATACACAAACATGGATATAAAACTGATGTGATTAATAGAAATTAGATAAAAGAAATGTTTAAAAAAAATATATACATTAGTATATCTTAAATATAACTTCGTAAATTATTAATCTCTTATGAAAAAAATATAATGAGTTATAAAATAAATTTCCCTACTAACCAGAAAGGCAGTATTTTCCTTAGGTACTATAATTTTTTGATATGATTATATAAAATTCTTCTTTTGTTGTATATCAGGAATGAAATTAAAAAATATTTCCCTTTTACTGGTGGATGGAACACATCACAAAAGTATATTTAATTAATGTAACAGAACAGAATAGACTTAAAAATCCTTACAAAAAATTTTAATATATAGCTATTTGTAAGTTTTTCAAACCTTGTTTACTTATTATTATTATAAGTATTATATAATAATATAAGTAAATTATATAATATCATAATGATATAATATAATATAATTATATAAGTAAATATTATAAGTATAATAATAACTACTTATTATTATTGTTTACTTATAATATTTCGTCATAAAATATTAAATGTCATAAAAAATGAAGAAAAAGTATTATTTCATATTTTTATAGCCATTTCGTTTCTCACAAATTATTTTCAAATCTTATCTGTTTGATTTTCTTTTCTTAATCTTCTTTTCTCAAATGTTAATGTTACTGGCTATTATGAATTTCGTGATGGAAACTCTTGAGTCATTATACATTTTTGGATTATTTAGAAATTAAAACCTTCACCTTTTATTTTACAGACAAGCATGGTACCACCTGTGCCACTGAGGTGGTCATAAAAATTTTATTTATAATAAAATAAAGAATTAATTTTTGAATTATACTTATTTTATTTAAATGAATCATATTTATTTTCTATGAAGTGATTTTGTTTTGGAGGAATTTCATACTTTACGAGAAAAATTTCAGTAAGTGTTAAGTTTTTTTTTTGTCTTTAGTCATTTGATTGGTTTGATGCAGCTCTCCAAGATTCCCTATCTTTTTTTTTTTTTTTTTTATCAATGAGATCGGAGGAATGCAATTAACGCACGCCATCACGGTGTCATCGTGGGGTAGGTACTGTTAGGGCTCGGACCAAGCAGGACGCTATCCGCCCCAGGCTAGTTAACAGGCTCCGCCAAGATTTTGTTAGGTGTGTATGACCTGCCCCCTAACGACTAAACCTCCCTCTCCGCTCTTCTCCGCGTTCGAGACCGGACCCTCAATTAAGTATAACGCAGTCTCGGGGAGAATGAATCCGACATCTTCGGAAAAAAAAACTGCTTCCGCAATACATGGAATAGACTGCCTATGACTCTCCATTTTCACTGTATCTGCAACAAAAAAGAAACAAAAAAGACTCACCCACTCATCACTCAAACAAAATCATCCACACAAAAAACATTCATACTGGTGTGATATGGATGTATAAATGTTCTCGTATGTAAGTGTTCACGCCTCAGGATCAGGAGTCCCCGTACGTCATCACCGTTGCCCACGCTCGGCAATGGCGCACAACGGCTCAATAGAAGGATGTCCCTCCCCCTGGCTCCTCCGTGTGATTGTTTGTAGCCCCTATCCCTGTCATAGAGGGAAGGAGTCTCCGTGCTTCATCACTACATCCTATCTCCATAAGCAGGAAACTAGATGCAGCTCCACCGAGAGCTGTCCCCCCACTTGACTATCCCCTACATTTCAGCCATCCATGTTTCTTCGTCCTTACTTTTCCTCCGAAGTACCATGGTTACATATCGCCTTATCTTTTCTTAACCATATGGATTACGTAACATGGTTGCCATGACGTCCTCCGGGATTGCCTCCGTCACTCCCAAAAGCTCCCTTTCATCAACCCAACGAGCGCAGTGAAAAAAGGTATGTTCGACATAAGATTCCCTATCTAGTGCCAGTCGTTTAATGAAATCAGTTATGTTAAATATAATTATTATAATCTACAATAAAAAAATATCTTTTAACTTTTTATTGAATATTTATAAAATTTAAGTCAGATAATATACAACTAACGCCTTACTGTGTAGGAAATTGTTCTGTAAACAGAAATGAATCATGAAATTTTTTGTTTTTATAGAATGAGATAATTTCTATTTCTTATACAGTTCTTCTATTTCATTATATTATAGAATATTATTCGTTAACTAATAATATTGTACTAATAGACTCATATTTAATTACATTTTTTTCTATTAAATTTTTACAGAAACCATAGTTGCATGTCATTTATGAATAAAAATATGTATAAAGAGGAATGCACTGCCAAATTTTTTTTCTGTATGGGAACAATAAAAGTAACTTTTTAACTTTTGCAATATCTTTTTTCTACTACCTTTTTTTTTAACCATAGTTAGTGAGTGAGCTTTTTATTATGTAATGTGCAAAAACTATTTGATAGTTTATTAGATATGATATAACCACGACTTCAATAATCAAATAGTGATTAACAGTAGTCCAATTTTTATTGAAAAAAGGTGACAACAAAGTTATTATACTTTCCTGGCATTGATAATTTATTTTTATTATTGGAAAAATAATGAAAAAAATTAAAAAAAAAAAATCGATATTTTTACACTTTGAACAGCTCTCCCATTCCCAATATTACCACAAAAGGATTCCTTTTGGACCAGTTGGGGAATATTACTCTTAGAAAGATATAAAAGAAAGATTAGTTTATTTTCAGTAAATAAAAAAAATAGCTTTTTTCAATTTTTGGGGAAGGGAAGAATTTTGGAGGACTTTTTTTTTGATGTGGTAAGATAAGCATGCACGCTTGTTTTGAGATTAATATAAAGTAGGATTATGTTTGCAAAAGTTTGAGAAAAGTGATCCAATTGAAATTATCTACCCCCGTTCTAGAGATTGACCCCAAAAATCTTAAACAAAAAATTGTCAAACATGCCAAAACACGTACAAATTTATGTACATTACTCCATCTTTTTTTGTGTTTTATGTGGTCTCTAAGTCAAAAAAATGTCGAGATATGCAAAAAAACCCATACCCCATTTTTAACTGATTACCATTCATTCTTCTTGCAGCATAGCTCTAGAGCTCTCTCTTTCTCTCTCTCTCTCTCTCTTTATCTGATTAGCCTCCGGAACTACCGTAAGGTATTACTTCAGAAGATGAATGAGGATGATGTGTATGAATGTGAATGAAGTGTAGAACCTCAGGTCGACCACTCAAAGAAGTTTGGTTAATTAAAACTCAACCACCAAAGGACACCGGTATGCATGATCTAGTACTCAAATCCGTATAAAAATGTTTATCTGTACTAGGATTTGAACCTTAGAACTCTCAACTTCGAAATAGCTCTAGAGCCATGATGCCAGGAAAGTAATAAGTAATAAAGTAATAATTATAATTTTCCATATCATGTTTCTTTTAGTTCTACTAAATTATATTAGAACTGTTGAAATTATTTTAAACCGATATTCCTGAATCAGGATATTTTTTAACTTTTTTTAAATTTATAATACTTGTAATTAAAGAAATTACAATTTTTATTCCAATAAGCGATTTATCCGTTTAAGCGATTTTATATTGAATAATTTAAAATCGACTTATTCTGATACTAAATTGAAATAAAACTTTTATTTTTTATTAATAATTAAATAAATAAAAATCAATTAGAGACAATAAAAGAATAATCGTCCAAAACCAATTATGTAACTGTGTAAAAACAATCTAAAAATAGTTGATTTTGGAATTATATTAGACACACCAGATGTTATTGTTATATAGCCGTATATAAGATACAATACATATAATCAGAGGGCCTTTAATAAAATCTTTCTATATGTTCTGGAAATTTAATTATAAATGTAGAAACTTTGGTACTTAAGTTGTAGTTTAATATTATATTATAGTCTTAACAACGTACTTAATAGAACTTCAGGTGAACTTAAACGTTTATTGAATCGTTCAAGCTTTAGACTTAATTAATTAATTGGTTTAATTGCACGAGTTATAAATTATAAATCTTTCCTATATAATAATTATAATAATAACAATTACAATTTGTTACACGACATAAATAAAGAGCATACAAACATTCACACACTAGCAATACTTGCAGGTAATAAAATGAGAATAAAACTTTAAGTCAATAAAAAAATGTAGCAAAAAGAATTACTAATTTATTTGTTCACATTTCTTTGAATCACACGACGTATACAATTAAAAAGAAATATAATAAGAAAGTGTGACTGCAAAATATACATTACTACAGACATAAATATCAGGCTATAAAAAGTAATGAAATAATATATCTAATTAGATAACAAATAAATAATATTGTTACTTTTATGCCAAGAAAGAGAAAATTAGTGTAAATTAGTTCCTTGCAATTAATGCAAAATAATAAAAAAAACTATTAAGATTCAACTTTGCGGTTACTTAATTCAGAGATAAGAAAGGAATTTAAAAAAATATGTATTATTTTGGAGTTCAGAACTTTTTTCAAGTAAATTATTTCTAACGATAAAGAGCTAAAGTTAAAAAAAAGAATTACAAGGAATCTTTAAACAAAAAAGTTCAAATATGGAGTCTTATGAAAACTAATGTTATAAAAGAATAACAAAATTTATTTGGCTTGATTAAATTCAAAATTAAAAACTGCAAGGTGAAAAGAAGATATATATATATTTCTCATATATCCGCCGATCTCCGTGACGGAGAGATAGCTTTTCATCTGGAAGTTATGTTATGAAACCCGGTCGGGCATGACACTTTTCATATGCTTTAAATTTCCATTCTTATAGGACAGAATGACCAAAGCAGTCGATGCCCTACATCTCAAAAAAAAAAAAAAAAAAAAAAAAAAAAAAAATGAAAGAATCTATTTTCATGAGCAGTAAAATTATAAAGGATGATCATAATTATATAAGAAATATCTCAAAAGTAGGTTAGTATAACAGTAGAGAAATAAACATGTTTCCATATGTTTCCCAAATGTTATCCGTACTTTCCTTATGCAGAATTTTGATTTTTTAAATTAACATACATGTAAAAAAATATGTAAAAAAGCTGAAAACATAATTGTTGTATTCCTATTTAATCTTATGCAAATATAATGATACACTGTTAAAAAAATTTAAAAAAAAATCGATATTTTTAAACTTTGTCAGTTTCCCCTCCAAAATTGACACAAATTATTTTTTTTTTTTGGGTCCTACTTTTATACTTACGAAGATATAAAAAAATTCGGTTAGAAAATGCAGTAAATAGAAGGACAGGTTTTTACGATTTTTAGAAAGGGGAATGTTTGAGGGCAATTTTGTTTTTTTAAATGGTAAAAAATATGTACGCATACAATGAGTTTAACATAAAGTAGAGTTATGTTTGCAAAATTTTGAGAAAATTGACCTCAAAGAAATTATCTACCTCATCTCCTGGAGGTATTGATCCCAAACTTTTGCCAACAAATTTCCCCATATACACAAGTATCTGTGACAAATTTCATCAAATTCGGTTTACCCACTCAAAAAAAAGTTATTAAGATTAAAACACGCCAACACACGTACAAAATACGTACATTAACCCTTATTTTTTTGTGTCCCAGGGTCATACAACGTAGAGAAAAGAAAATAAAACAAATACCCCATTTTTTATTGATTATCAGACGTTTCCTTTTTTTAGCATATTTCTAGAGTTAAGATGCAAGAAAATTTAATTGTTGGGAGAGCTTTTTGTACAAGATCTTCTTGTTTTACCACGAAACAAGGACTAAAGGGAAGCTAAAATTGCAAAAAAAATGTGACATTTGAAATGTGATTAAAAATTAAATGTGCTGACAAAATTCGAAATGAAATAATTTTAAAACAAATCGAAGAAAAAATAAACTCGTGTCAAATTTTTTTGAGAAAGAACTAAGTGGGTGGATCATATATTAAGGAATCCAGTTTAGAAATAGATGGAAGTGCAGAAAATAAAAATCGCTGGAGAAGATAAAAGTTGGAAGACATGGGTAAATAACTGAACACGTAAGATTATATTTAACAAATATGATGAATTTAAAAGATTGATGGAGAACAGAAGGAGAAATGAATTTCTGTAAATCTATCAAATGATTAATGACTTGTCAAAAGTTATTTATGTCCAATAACTTTTATAACAATTAGGAGTCTAGCTGTAGAATGGAAAGGAATACGAAAGTTTACCAAACTTTTCTAGTAAATGGTAACCAGAATAACGTTAATTATTATTATTAATATTTTATTTATTATCGTGTAAAATTATTTACTGAACAATGTCAAACATATCTCCTCTTTGGCTAAAAGGAATTTTAATCTTATAATAAAGGGGATTCCCAAAAGAATCTGGGTGTTGAGTTTCGTAAACGACTATAATCCCTAAAAAAAAAAAAA
>JAAAKQ030508572.1:18606-39819 GCA_010016005.3 Zanna intricata | reverse complement strand
GCATCGTTCTCCCCACTCCAGCCAAACGAACACAAGCGCTGTTGCCAAATCGCCCGATTGACTGCCGCACCCTGTATATTCTCAGGTCAACCATTTCTGAGATATGTGGTTAATTGAAACCCAACTACCAAAGAACACTGGTATCCATGATCTAGTATTCAAATCTGTATAAAAGTAACTCTGCCTTTACTAGGATTTGAACCTAAGAACTCTCTCAGGCTCTAGATAGAGCCTGGCAGAGCTCTGTTCAGGTTTGTTTTTAATTTTCAAAAGCTGTATAAATTTAATTCTTTTTAAACTGTTGAAATTCTTTCTAAAACACAAGCTCATTAAGTTATAAAAATAGTTCTGTAAACAGTGGAAGTAGAAGTCCATATTCAAAATTTTAAGTCCTACATATAAAAAGTTGTGACTTTTATGGGCTCTTTTGTTCTATAGTTTGTTTTTGTGTGTTGTCTTTTTCAAGTGAATCCTGAGAAAATAAATGAAAAAAAAACCACTTTCACCACAAAGAAAACAGTGCTTCCTCTAAATATTTAATACAAGCTTAAAATTATATGCAAGTATTAACATAATGTTGAAACAAATTCATCTTCCAAAAACAAAACTTTGTGGGGGGTAAAGATTCATTACAATATTTTTTCTGGTGTTCTTGGATTATAAATATGGATTTAGAATGAATGGGTTGGGTTTAGTTTTTCATGAAATACAAAATCTTGTGAAAAAACCATGAGAAAAATAGTTTTATACTTAAATAATTTATTTGATGAATATTTCATTTCTAAACTCTAAATAACTAGTATATTTTATGGTAGTAAAATTATAAATGCTCAATGTAATTTATATTTGTTTAGTGCATTGAATCATAATGGTTATAGGCAACTTATTACTATTATGACATAAGTCACAAGTAATGCCTGGAAATAACCTAGCCACTCACAAAAATAATAACATCCATGCCAAGTTAACTCAGAAAATTGAAGTGATTTCCTTCTGTCGTCTTCATTTGGCCAAATATGTAGTTATAGGTCATCCCTATCACACTGAAATACACATGATTAAGTCTTAGAAGTGATATTTTCATTTTTTAACTATTAGGACTGGTTATGGGAGCATCATTAGTCTTGGAGAAAACTGCCTTAATTGGTAGCTTGTACCTCAGATCATAACCATACATCACAACCACACATCATAACCATAAGAAAGAATAGGACAGATAATGGAAAGCAACAAATTAATTTACACTTTTCTAATGTGAAACAATATCTTATATTCCTGCTTCAACAGATTATACTAAGCATTATCTCATTAAAAATTTTAATTTTTTAACAAAACAATATGTTGTTACATTATATTTTTACTTTCCCAGCTACAGCTATGGTAAAGTATATGGAACGATAAAAAAAAAAATTGCTATTTTTTGAGTTTTGTGCCTTAAGGAGATATTTAAAAAACAGGTGTAAATAGACTGTGTATAATCTGCGGAAAAAATTTTTATTCCAATACTATCATTCAAAAGAATCTGATTTGGATACCATATGACTTCCTTGTAGACCTATTAATTACATCACATTTTATTTCATTAATAACTTCTGATATTTTTTCTTTTTTTTATTGTTACTGAATTATTATTTATTGTAAAAACTTTTTTATAATCAGATATTAATAATTATTATTAAATCAATATATTTAAGTTAAAAAAAAATGTTAAAAAAAGGAGATGAAATCTGATTCGAACCAATGTGCCTTCCCCACGTAACATCCAAATATTTCATTAATTAAAAGTAAAATAAGTATCACTTATGAAATATTGTTCAAAAGCTGTCAATGAGAGGGCTTATTACTGCAGTTAAGAAAAATCCAAATTTTTTTGGAATTTGGGCTTTTTTGGACACTTTTAGTTAAGTCAATTGCAACCAAAATGGGAGATGCACAACTAGATGTTACAACAGTTCTAAATCTAAAATTTCAACATCCTATGGGTAATTGTTTTTGAGTTATGCAAGATAGTACATATGTCACGCCAAAACTAGTCAAAATGAATTCAGAGATGGTCAAAATGGATATTTTTATTGAAATCTGAAATTTTTCATACTTCCTTTACTTTGTACAAGGAAGTAGAAATCTGTATTTTGTCAGACGGAAGGAAGTTTGTGCATATGTTTGTTCTTATGTACACTGGCTTGTATCTGGTTGATAATCTTCTTCAAACTTTGTAGACAGATACTTGGGTGGAAGAAGTGTATTAAATAAATTTTAATACAAATTACGTATAATTAATAAATTTATAATTACATATAAATTTTTAATTTTCTTTGCATAAATAGGAATAAGGGGTCAGGATGTTTTAGTTGAAATAAAATTTCAAATATTTATTGGGAGCACTTTAGCCAAAGGTTCTTACAGAAGTTGAAGTTTTTTTTATCAAGATCACAAATTACCAAAAATTCTATTTAATATTCACCCCCTCCCCAAAAAAAATGACTATATATTTTTCTTTTTTTTATTTATATCTTGCTTCAGAAAATGGGTGTTTTTGCATCTATATTGTTTACATCAATAAGCCTCTCAAACCACTATAAAAACTGTTTGTCCATCCCACTCCAGTGGTCTGTGGTAACAAAAGATATTTAATAAAAAAAAAAATTTATTTAAATTTATTTTAAATCAATTTTGTAAGTTGCTCATTGCATTTATAAAATGTAGAAATTTGTTTGTTTTTTGGTAGCCCTAAGTCTTTAGTATTCCTTGTAAAAAAATGATTCAAAACTTTTTACCCCCTTCCCAGTTAACAACTTTCTTTATTTAGAATTAAGGCTGTAACTTTGTATTTTTTAAACACTTTTAAAAATTGATCTTTTTAAAACTATTATCACCACTTGGTGAAACTAATTAATTTTATTATTAATAAAATTAATTATTTTCTTAAAAATTAATTTTATTCAAATGCTTTTCCTTGTGAGTATGAGAGTTCCCAAAAAAGAAAAATTTTGTTTTGCAATTTCTAATTTTTAATATTCAAAACATCTTTTCAAAAATAAATTGCATAATTGAATTGCTGTGATAATTATGCAATCCATTGGTCGATTTTTTAAATATGAATAATGCTAGTAATGCAAGTAGTGGTTCATACACTTGTATAACATATTCATTCACTTCATACCAAAATTATACAAAGCTTTAATTTAAATACTAAGTAGGTTAAATTTTATATATATTTATGCAATTCATTATTTTTTTTTTTTTAATGAATTGCATAACTTGACTGGCATAGCTGGGAAAGTTTTACAATTCATTGGCACCTTTTTTGTAAATAAAGTATATACCTCAATTTTCCAACATAAGTAGTCTGATTATATTTATTTCCTAATGTTTCAATCACTTGTATTAAACTTTTTACAGCAGCTACTGAAGTGTCACAACTTTCACAAGAAATTAGAGAAAAAATGTGTGTTTGTGTCCCTGTGCAACATTTTTCATTTCTAATAAGAGATGTTGATAGGTCTAATCCAGACTGATTATTTTTTATGTGATTTAGTTCTTGTCCTTCATTTTTGATCATTTTTCCTAAATCTGTTTTTTTATTTTCCTGTTAAAAAAATACTGACAAAATAAGAATACTTATATTTAAAGTATTGGTTATATTTAATGTAATAAATAAAACATCATATAAATCATATTTAATTTTTTTTCTGTTTTTAAAAAGCTGGAGAAGTTTAAAAAAAAAATTATGCTTTTTTGTTCAATTTTTATTAATTTTGTACAGATCATACACATTTATTTATTATTATTTATCGGTATGCAAAAATTTTATATATATGTATATGTTTATTAAATATTATACTTGTACTTCTGATAAAAGTTCCTTAATTTTTTCCTAAGTAAAAAAACTGTAAAAATGAATCACTTTTTAAATATAGAGAAATACATAATTTCCTGAAGATTTTTTCATTAGAATAGTACAGTTGCTTTATTAGCAGTTTCATGAATAACTATTATCAGTCTTCTAAATAGATGCTCATTCAGTCACAGATATAAAGAACATACAAAAAATCATGCAAGAGACTTAATTGTTATAAATCATATTATACATGCAGGACATTCATATACCAGGATCTCAACATATTTAAATGAAATGAAATATCAAACAACATATATATTACAATTTTGGGCTGAAAACTTATTCCAGCATGGTGTGGGCATTCTACTGGACATATTGGGCTGATTTTTTTTATTCCCCTCACAATGTGAGGGTTAGGGGTGAGACGTGTTGTAAATGAAATAGATTTTTTAGCCAATGTTTTTAAAGATGTAACATTTCTTTATAATAACACTGTTGAGCAGGAAGGCGCTATATCACTAGTAAATAGCAAGGTACTTTTTTGGAATCTAACAGTTCCTTTTTTTCAGTTTTTTCTTCCAAATCAGTAGGTATTTGCAGAAAAATTATAAATAGAATATAACCAAACTACACTTTTTTATTTTTTTACTTTAACCTCCGGAACCACTGTTAGGTATATCTTCAGAGGATGAGATGAATGATTTGTAGCATGTGTGAAAATGCCATCCCTGACTGGAATTCAAACCTGGGACCTCTGGATGAAAGGTCGAGAAGCTACCACTCACGCCACAGAGGCTGGTAACCAAACTTAACCTATGCTTGCTTCACTCAGAGTCAAGGTTAGTAAACAAAGTGAGTGTAGGTTAAGTTTGGTTAGATTATATTTATAATTTCTCTGCAAATACCCACTGATTTGGAAGAAAAAACTGAAAAAAGTGGCTGTTGTAACCAAATAAAAAAATAAAAAACCAAATAGCAAATAGTATTAATTGATTGAATAAATCATACATCAAATATATTATCTGACTAGATATTAAAAGGGTTATTAAATTTCTTTTCATAGTGACACTGGTAACGTTATTGAAGCAGGAGATAATTATTTTTAAAAGTTGTTTGCAAGAACAATTTCCATATAATTAAATTTGATTTACTTTCAAAGTTATTTTCTCATTTGTTATAAATTAAAAAAAAAAAATAATAAATGCAATGTGTCATTAAACCAGAATGTTAATATGGTGCAGAAACAATGATGACAGTCAGAGAATTGAGACTGGAAAAATTAATTAAAAAAGAAAGGGAAACTTAAGAAAAATTTTAAAACTAAATGCCAAAATATTTTAAGATGAAATCAAAAATCTTCCAGATATTAAAAAAAATAAAACTACGAAAAAAAGATTAAGTTTTTATGGACACTTAAAAAGAATGGAGGACAACAAATTATCAAAAAAAAATCTTTATCTTAGAACTTACAATAACTGGTTTCAAGAAAATGAAAAAGATCCAAAGGAATTAAATATTAAAGAAAAAGAAATTCTGCACAGAAACATGTTAAGAAATTAAATAAAAATTTTTCAGAGTTGTCAGGTAAACAAAGAGGAAAAAGGAGAAGAAAATTTTCACAAAAAAGAGAGTCTGTATTAATCAAGGAATGGAAGGACTGGCAGTAAAGTTGTTTCTTAATACAATATATTTATGGTCCAAACAAAATAGAAAGTTTAGAAAAATAAATAGAATGCTTTTAAAAAATATTCTTATTATGTACCATCAATCATTATGGATTTATGTCTTATTTATTCATAAAATTTTTAAATATTGGAATGTCTTAAGAAAAAAAAGAGCGCTTATCAAGGTCATATACACCCTGGAAAAATTTGGCATTTCTAATTTTGATATAAATATGTTAGATATAACAAAAAATGTTATAATTAGATATTTTATGTTACAACAGAAAAATTTTTTTTTAGATGTTTACAAACTTTAACCTCTGAAGAAAAAATCATTGATGTGGTCGTAGAATATTAACTTTATCATAACAAAAGAGTCATCTGTTATTGATATGAGGAAATATGTAGCAAAACCACTAATGTCACCTGAGCACTTCAAAAGTAACCCATTTCTTATTTCATTTTTTTATTATCTACAACATAATCATAATAATTATCAATGGCATAATTAAAATTATTTCAATAATATCTTGTTAATATATTCTTAGAAATGCATTAATCTAATGAACTTACCACATTATAAGTTGTTATTATGTATTTATAAATTATTTCTAAACGATACCAAAACATTCTTGATAGTGTTGCAATTGTAAGTTTTTGTTGACAAGATGATGTAAAGTGCTGATTTAATACAACTGGAGGCATCATGTTCATAAATTGAACCACAGCATTCAAAAATATATAATTGCTGGGGGAAAAATGTATACAAATATTACAATAATCTAATTTTATATTTATAAAAATAATTTTACATTTGAAAACCTAATTTATTTCTAAAAATGAGTTTAAAGATATTTGAAAATTAAATAAAATAATGGTACTCCCAACATAATTAACTGGCCATGTAGTGCGATCATTGACAACTAAAGATTGAGCCCAATACAAACAAAGGGATGTTTTAGCTATCCAGCCTACCCACAATATGAATTCACAATAATGAATATCCACAATAATTCACAATATGAATAGCATTAGAAATAAAATTGTAAGGAAATTTGAAGGAAGGAAATTTGAAGGAAGGAAATCGTAAAATTATATCGATGTAATTTCTGCTTAATTACAGAAAGATATACAAAAAGATAGTGAAACAAAACTCTATTTAATACCTCTAGGGGAAGAAGAAAGAAGATTCCCAGGGAATCAATGAAGGATCAGAAGAAATCTATTATTTAAGCCATGAAAAGACATTGATAACTATGCAGTGCTTAATGGGATAAGCTGAAAATAGTTATTAAAAAAATGATGAATAAATATTTTATATGAACGATATTAACTGTTTTGATTGTAGTGTTTTTACTTTGAATGTGTTCTTCAACAAATTTTTCTAGATTTGTTTAAAATGCAGTCTCTTTCATCTGCTTTTATAAAATCTTAGATTTCCTCTGTATGATTGAAAATAGGTTTTCATTTATTCTTTAGTTATTCTGTAATTATAAATTTAAAATTAATATAAGTAAATTTTTAGGATATTTAATAATTCTAACTCAGCCTTGCCTTTCATACAAACTCTCTAACAAAACAATATACTGATCTTCTAAATAGTTAGGTTTTGAATCATCTATGGTCTTATTCTCTGGAAAATAAAATCCAACATTTTTTTTAGGAAACCTCCATGAATCAATAAGTGAACTATTTCCACACCATGATAATATGTCTGCTGAAATTTCTGTTATTACTTTTAAATCTAGTTTCATTGACATCAATAAATTATTATTTATCCCTGTTTTAGGCATTCTCTGTGTCAATAATTTATAAGATAAATAAAAATTATTTTGTAAGAAAAATGTACATTTATGCACATACACACAAATAAAAATTATAGGTTAACACATATTAAAAGAAACACATGTTATTTGGTTTATTTATTAGAAGTAATTTTATATATTTTTAAATCATATGCTTTTCATTTGAAGATCACATTAAATAGAAAATTAAATTGATGTGTTATATATTTATGCGTCTGATTTAGGAAAATAAAGGAATATCTATGGTAAAATTTTCCCTATGGTAGGGAAAGATAAAAATTAGATTGTATACAAAAACCAATCTATGATGCTAGATGTCATTTACTTGATTATATTATTAATGAAGAATTGTTGAAACTTATGACAAATATTTAAATTAATATTATGCTAAGAAACATAGTTTTAATCAAAAACAACCATTTACTATATAAAAATTATGTTGTATAATGCAGTATCAAAATGTTTGAAAAAAATTTTAGGACTATGTTTGCAAAAATTTATATCTTCTATGAAATAAATGTAAAAAAATAAAATTCTTTAGAATAAAATTTCAATTCATTGTCTTCTTAACACATAGTTGATTGGTCATAGTAAATTTGAGTTTTAATCAGTCTTAGGGATGATAAGTATATATTTATGAGAGCAATAAATCTGACATATTCAGATTTTAATAGTTATTCTATTGGTAAATCATTAACATGTTTATTTATGCTTTTAAAATCTTATTAATAGTAATAAAAAAAGGGAATAGAAGGTAATTTGCTTCATAATAAGTATTAACTGTTTTACCAGTTACAACTATAACAAAAATTCAGTTTCATACTTTTATTTTATCTTGTAATACTGAAGTAAAATGATGATGGCAATTATGATTCTGGAGTACAAAAAATGTGGAACGCTTCACAATTTAGTGTGTCATCCTTGCGCAGGGGCCATGCTAATCTACTCTGTATCGTTCCAATTTTAGTATATATACTCCCGAAGCAAGTATAAACACTAGTAGAAAATTTTACTACACAAGTCTCAAAATTATAAATTATTGTCATCGTGATTTTTGCCAATATTTAAGCATTATTTTCTCAATATACTAACATTATTTGAAGTTTACTGATAATTACCTAAAAAATATTTTTTAATTATTAATAAATAGTAAGATTTTAGATTTACTTCAGATTTGATTAATATTATTAAATTCAACTTGCAAATCTGTCGCTAAAAGTTTGAAAGTTACGTTTGCTATTGTTTTAGTTCGTTTTGTTCTTGCTAGAGAGGGTGCATATCGATATATCGATGATCAACTGTTAAGTTTTGTTAAGGGTTATCGATATTTTTCTCTTAATTAGCAGTGTTCTGGTATAATTTCGATGTGTTATGGACCATATGAATTTATTATACCATTAATTCGTGTATTGTTATTTAACATAACTTTTATCAGTATCTCATCTATCCCGTACGTTAAGAATTACAGAATGCTTATAAATGTGTGAATGTCTTCTAAAACAGAGTAATATTTTAAGCAAGACTGGGGTAATTTTTAGTTTATTATATTTTCTTAAAACGGATTTCGTTTTTTTGTGTTTAATTCTTGTTGATAATGGCTGTTATAGGGATGATAACAAACTATGTAGTTTAGCTAACAAAATGATGATTGTTATCTCGATTCAAATATTTCAAGGTAGGTTTTAGATGGAAAAGAAACAGATTTATATAAGACAAAGTAATACGATACTGTTTATTTAGTTGCAAAGTATATTTGACATAATTTTGATTGTAACCTTAACAGTATGGTATTGCAATTGTATTGTTATAAAATAAAAAGATTTAGTGATACATCATACGTTTAGGTTTTATAATTCTAAATTAAAAATAAGATTTTATCTTTAACCCTGTGATCTTTTTAGAGTCCTTCAAAACGAGCTCGGTTTATAATTTTTAAACAAAATAAATTAATATAGCATTGCCATCTGTAGCTTTAGTTTTTAATAAATAAGTATATGGATTATTTGATTAATCAAAATTAAGATAATGTTATTTACTGTCAACAACCAAGGATAAAAAAAAGTCCAAAAAATTATAGTCCATTAAATAGAAATTTTTTTTTTAAATTAAATTTTTAATAAACAGTTTCTCAGTTTAACCTAAAATCTTTTTTATATGTGTTCAATTGCAAGTATCTTAAGTTAGACTGATCAGGATAAACTTGTAAATGATTGGAGTTTGATTGGTAAACTGAACTGATGAATATGAAAGTTTTATTTTTGTGAATAATGAAAAATCTATTCAGTCATAGGCTAATTATTTCTCCCAAATTCATCCCGATAATGTACATTTTGAAGAATCTCTAATACCTTCCCTTCTTTCTTTTACTGTTTAATCTCTGGAACCACCTTAAAATATTACTTCAGAAGATTATATGTATTATATGTGTGATTGTAGTCTTGTACATTCTCAGATCTATCATTCCTGAGATGTGTGTGGTTAATTGAAACCCAACCATCAAAGAATCTGGTATCTATGATTTAGTATTCAAATCCGTATAAAAGTAATCTATACTAGGATTTGAACCTTAGAATTCTTGAATTCAAAATCGGCTGATTTGTGATGAGTTCACTATTAGACCAACTGGTGGGTTGTAATACCTTACCCGATTACATTATTTGGCCATAATCCATTAAGAAGTGCTGGTCTGATCGATATTAATATTTTTGTTGGTCGAGTTTCCTTAGAGGATATTTATTACATAGTTGTTCAATGTAATATAGATCCCTTAAATTGAGCAATGTGTTAATGCATAATGTGTAATGTGTAATTAATGCATGTATTACGAATAATTAATTGTTTTTTTTTTTAAATATACAAAACGTTTTCACAAAAATATACTGATTTCTAATTCTAGTAAATCCAAAATTATTAAATTGTTAATGAGTTTACAAAATAGAATAATTAAAGAAAAAAATTATTAAAAATACTATAGATTTTTAAAATAGTTTATGAATGATTGCAGAAGGTAATTTTACATCTTTCTGTTTTTGTTTGATTGATTTTACATGATAGAAATCTCAGATCTCATGGAAGCACATTTCCATTTATTTACAAAGTAGTTAAATTCTTTTTTCATAGTTTATCACCTCGTGATGAGATATCATTAAAATAGGGTAGGAATTTTGTTTTGCCCTTTCTTAAGAAAACCAATATCATTCTTACTTTTTTTAATTTTCTTTAGTATCTTTTATTAATTATTTAAATTTATATACCTTAGTATATCTGTATACTAATATATACCCGTATACTTATGTTTAACCCTTTCACTATGGCATTTATTAATCTTTTCTTAAGAATTTAATAAATTTTATTTACACTGAACTTTACACAGTTTCCTGGTTGTAATCAAATTGTATTAACTTATTAAAAAAAGCTGGCAAAGTATTTCATGATTTTTTCAGTTGGAAAAATTTATTTGTGAAGTTTAATAATAAAGTTTATTTATTTTTCTCTTACAAAAAAAAATTAAAAGAAAATTTTGTTAAAAAATGTCAAATAGTGATCAAGATATATATAGCTATGTGGCCTGTTTTATTAGATTGTTCAGAGTACAATTGAAATCACTTTTTGCATGACTATTTACAGTATTGAAACATTGTTTTGTAATATTTTATATTTTGAATATAAGAGTTCATGTTTTTAGCTATTGTAAAACAAAGTATTCCAAGATCTGTATTTTTATGAACTTTTTGGCCAGTATGATGTTAAAATATGATGTACATTTGTTTCTTCATGGATAATCTAAAGTTAAAAAATAATTTGTGTACATTAATCTTTATTTTACTTTCAGAATTAAATTTTTTGTTTGTCATCAACTTGACTAGTTGATTTTTTTTTCTACAAATAATCCTTTTTTCTCTGTTTAAGTTTATTAACTTGTTAATTAGAACTTTATTACACTTTATGCGGAGTTTTTACAAAAAAATTAATTTAAAAATATTTTCAGCAAGTGAAAAAAAAGTTGTAAAATGAACTTAGGTTTGGATTTTGTGAGTAATAACTTGCAAAATATTTTGCTCTGATCCTAGGGTAAAAAGCAATCTTGAAATTGTTACAGTGTACATTAATGGGTAAATTTAGTGGTATGTCTAATCAGCTTTGATATAATTATTGTAAAACACAAAAAAATTGATCTCGTAAGCAAAGCATAAAAAACTCTTCAAATGCAGTTTATGAATATCAGTTGTTGTTTATCGCTTATAAATATTTCAAAATTACAAAATAGAAATTTCTCTAATTTATTTTTCATAATTATATTTAAATAATGCTATTAAGCTGTAGTCGTATATAGTTTTTATTATCTTATTTATTTCTAATATTTGATTTTGTTTCTAGATATTTCCCAGTATTGAAAATATACTTGTTTCAATTTAAAATTGTAATGTAAAATTAGTCTTATTTCGGTTTTATTTTTAACATGTATAAATCTCTTAAAATCTTCATGTTCATTAGACGTGCCTTATAAAGATTTTCCCAGAATTAAATTCTCTACCAATTATGCAAAATTAGTAGAGAATTTTTTTTACTCTCTATTTAATGAGTTATTCTGTCTAAAATAAAACAACTTACTTTTCAGTTATCTGGGCGCCACACTGTTTGCCATGTATTGTGGTTTTATCTACATATCCTAGCTAATATAACAAATACTTCTAGCGTACTTGTTGATTTTAAGTTAATACATTAGGATAGTTAGGTTAGATAATATAACTAACGATTCTGTGTACTGAACTTTGTATGATATCAACATAATCTAAAGCTTGCTTTGCTTGCTAACTTCATCTTATTATGTTAAATATATTAATTATAATTAGTTAACATTAATTATATATAGCTTCTTAAAACAAAAGTTATTGAAAAAACTGAAATATAGGTAGCATCCAGATAATCAACAAATACCATAAAAAATTGTGTTTTCCGACACCAATTTTTTTTTTTTTTGTTTTATAATAATTTTCTCAAAAGTTACTGGAGGTATAGTACTCAAATCTGCTTTATTCAGTTTATCAAAATCGATGAAACCATCAAATTTAAATTTTAACTTAATTTTTTTATGGAATTTTAATGTGTTTTCATTTTGCCCTTAGAAGAGTGAATCAGAGTGAAATTTATCACAAACCGTAAATAAAAAATGAAGCTATTATGTGAGCTTTCTCCTTTATTTTCACTTTTAGAATACATCAGAAATTTTTTCAATTTCTTTGTGAAATACTCTGTATATATAATGATACTAATGTATATTAAGCAAATGAACTACATCTATGTAACTATTGTACAATGTACAGAAAACATTATTTTTACCCTTGTTATAAATCAAAACTAACGGCTGACTAAAAACTGGCCATATCATTTTTGTATAATCAAAATAAAAAGGGGAATTTAGCTTCATGAAGGGTCCAAACCATTCATACTCCCTACTTGGATTACCCTAATAGACAATGATTCAACTGGGGTTGTAAAAAATTAAAGATAATTTTTAACAGATACTTATTTTAATTTTATTAACACTAATAGAAGTAGTTCTTTTGTTATGCTCTATAAATTTTATTTGTTTTGTTAATTCCTCATTGTGTAGTAATTATGTTATTTAAAAACCAAAATGGTCAACTAGTTTTTATATATTTTTGCAGTTTCTGACTTAGTGAAAATTAATCTGAATATCAGAGTGATTTCTTTTGAATCCATGCTCTTATGAAATGGAACTGTATTCTTAATCTACTTCATCTTAGACATTATACTCTGTTTGCCAGAAAACTGACAGAGTGAGAATTTTTTAAGTATAACTTGTTTGTGGTAGATGTCTTATGTATTATCCCATTTTCTTCTTTTATATCTCTACATTCTATTTACTGTCTTCTTTCTTGCCATAATTATTTATCCTATCCATTCACTTTCAATTGTTAATCCACTTTTGGGCATGTTCCTATAACTTCTTTGAACTTTAATTTTATTCCTCCCCTTGTTAAAACTATTTTCTTCAGTTTTTTAAATTTCAACCTAAATTTCAAACATCTAGCTTGTGACCAGTCTCCCCATCAACTCCTGGGTAAGCTTTGAGATCATAATTAGTCATTCAAATCTATATTTAACCATTTTATAATTAAATGACACTTATGTATCTTCTTGTCCCACCCTCATGTATTTTTTATTATTTTTTAATTTATTTGTTAGCAATTGCTATTTTATATTTTGTGGAAGTAAATTCTGAAAACTTAGCTATACTGGAAACCCAGCTTATTGTTTCTTTAATATAGTGCATAATCTTAACTATTTTCCCTGCTACAATTAACACTAGCAATCCGGTCTACCATTACTATCAAATCTTCATCTCAGTAGTACAATCAAATTCTATTATATAATAGTACATTAAGTTTCAGATATCTTTTTAACTTCCAGAACCACCATATGGTATTACTTCAGAGGATTACATGTATGAATATAAATGAAGTGTAGTCGTGTACAGTCTTAGGTTTACCATTCCTGAGATGTGTGGTTAATTGAAACCCAACCACCAAAGAATACTGGTATCCACGATTTAGTATTCCAATTTGTATAAAAGTAACTGTTTTTACTAGGATTTAAACCCTAGAACTCTTGACTTCGAAATCAGCTGATTTGTAATTCTGAGTTCACCATTAGACAACCCGTGGGTACATTAAGTTTTAGGCGTGGATGTGAATAGTCACCTATTAATCAAGGTAGAAAGAATTCAAGTGAGATGAGTTGGGTCGAGAATAAATATAATTATTGATTTTCTGAAAATTTGTTTAATTTTCTTCCTTGTGGTGGATTTATAAAGAGGACATTGGTACTAACACAAGATTCTAAGTTGCAATGTGCTGTCGAAGCCATTTGTTGACAGTATTAATAGGGAGTCATATAATTTTTATTTGCTCCTTTTTCTGAATTGTGAATTTGTAGTTATTTTTTATAGTTAATATACTCATGTATTTTAAAAAAAATATTATTTCATCTGTTTATATTTTAAGTAATTAATATGGAATTTTTTTATATTTGTTTATCTATTTTTTATTTGTGATATTTTTCTGACACAGCTTTCATCATGGTTTCCCTTGATTTATGCAAGCACTTTCTTGGATAGTTCCTTTTTCTTTATCCTCCTAAGTAGCTTATCTACCGATTTCAAATGTGGTCTATGTATAGTGTATAATGGGTGAAAATAAGGCTCACTTAAATATGGGCCCAGAAATGCGTTTTCAACTTTCAGCTTATGAAAATTTGCACCCTGATTTTTGATGAAGGGTAAAATGAAGTCATACTGAAATTATTGAAACGTGAATTAATATTTAGATTTAATTTTTCATATGATCTTTGTTAAAAATTTAATAAAACAGATTCTACAACTGTATTGTAGTAATTTTTGAGAAAAATATTGTACAGCACAGAATCTGTGTTGCAAAAAACAGTTTTTTTTGTTTGATGTATAATAATTTCTATTTTAAGCCAATTAAGTTGCCAGTAAATTGTTTAAATAATGCTACAAAAATTTATAAAGAATTTAATTTTGAGAAAATTTTTGTAAAGCATATCTAATGTATATAAAGATGTTAAGAAATTTGATTTGTACTATATAAACAAAACCCAAATAAAACATAAAAGTTCTGTATTATAATTTTAAATCAAAACAAGAATTTTTTTAGTATTGGGAGATATCTAGAAACAAATAAAAATAAGTGGATAATTTTGGAAAATAGATTGAGAAATCTTTTATTTATTATTTTAGCAGTACTAATAACTGATCAACAATTTAAATTCACATAGAGTTTTGTAAGCTTTGATTATGTTTTGTAATATTGCCGGCCTGTGTAGTGCGAGTGGTAGTGTCTTGGCCTTTCATCCGGAGGTTTCAGGTTCGAATTGTGGTCAGGCATGGCATTTTCTCACACGCTACAAATCACATCCTCTGAAGGTGTATCTAACAGTATATCTCATCCTCTGAAGGTGTACCTAACAGTAGATCCAGAGGTTAAAAAAAAAGTTTTGTAATATAAATAATGGTATAAAAAATGACAACTGTTACAATCAAATTACCCCATTAATGTTAAATTCTAAGCTTTTTAGGACAGCTGAATTAACACTAGAATTAATAATTATTAAGTCAGAAACTATAAAAATGAATAAAAACTTTATAACTGTTTTAATTTTTTTTTTTTAACTATCATTAGCAGATACTGAGGAATTAACTAAACAGATAATATTTATAAACCATAACAAAAATAAGTAAATTCTTTTCACTTTTGTCGTCTAAAATAGATACTGTATAATTTTTAGTCCAGTTTCTTTTATTTTATAAACAAAGATAAAAATACTGTTTTACCTAATAAACATTAGTTTAATAAAACAGGTTTCAGTACATCATATCTCTAGTAATTTTTGAGAATATTATCATAAAACAAAAAACTGCTATCATAGAACAAAGTTTTTTAGGTTTCAATAAATTGCCAGTGAACAAATAAAATTTTTTAACAAAATTTGTAAAAATATTTAATTATAATTTAATTATTTAAGTGTAGAACTTAATTATAAAAATCTTTGTAAAGTAGAAGATTTTAAAAAATCTGACTTTTATTAAAAACAAAACCCAAATAAGATAGAAAAATTCTGTTATAATTTTAAATCGTAACAAAAAATCCTTTCAATATTGTAACATATCTAGAAACAATATTAAGTATTAAAAGTAAATAAAAGCTGAAAGTAAAGTTGAATTTGTTTAAGATATTTTATTTCTAATAATAAAATAGACTGAAACCTGTTAGAAAAATATGTAGTGTATATAACCGCATTATATTTTTCAACTCGACAAAAATTATTTCAGTATCTATCTTTACATTTTCTTTTTGTTTATTGATTAGATTTCAATATATTTTCCAGTATTGGAAGGATATATGTTTCTATGAACGTAATTTTATTTTCACTCGTAGGAAGTTATAAAATTCTTCGGGTTTATTTGTAAAAAATTATATATAATCGAACAAAAGATTTATTTAACCACACATTCCATTATATGGTCATAAGGGAATTATTCATTATAAATGAAATTTCAGCATAGCATTGTTATGTGTTTAAAACGAGGTTTATTTATTTAAAACCGTCTGAAACTGCTTTCGAGTTACACTCATTTATATGATACAAACTTGTAATTAATCTAACGGTAGGATCATTGTTAATTTGAAGTGTTATTACTAGTGTTGATTAGTAGAAGTGTTGATTACTATTTACAGTATAATTGTATGGTGATTTAAGCGTATTTTATTTTTTAACTTTTTTCGTAATTAGTTTTTGGAAAATATAATCATAGCTGTAGCCGATTTTTCTATATTCGTTCATTTTTTAACATGTAAGCTTCTTTTTTGTTAATATTCTGCAAACTTCTAGCTTTTTCTCCGTTTAGCCTCTGGAACTACCGTAAGATATTACTTCAGAGGTTATTTGTGAGTGTGTCTTGTATATTCTCAGATCGACCATTCCTGAAATGTGCTCCGGAGGTTAATAAAAAAAAAGAAGAAGAAAAAAAAAACATATGGGCAAACATCTGATTTTAAAGCATAACAATCGCCATTTTCCTAACAACTTTTAGTGTTCAGTGGTTGTTAGGGAGTTTGTTATTGTTGCAGTTGCTATATATTTTGTGAAGAGAAAGAGTCGTTTGTTTCTTAAGTACGTTTTAATTTTAATTTCTAATAGTTACTGTTATTAGTTTTATACTTCAATATTGTATAATGTTATTAATGTATCATTTGATGTTACTTATTTTTTCCCCGATTTTCTTCTGTATATGCATAATAGTAAAAACGTATATTTTGTGCAGAAGTCTTCATATCTATGGTTATTAATTTTGATTTTATTAATCAAACGCGGGCTTGGAAGTAGGGTTTTTAAAGGTGTCAACTACTTTATGAATCCTAGAAAATTTAACCTTAAATATATTGCACTTTAATTAGTATAAGCGAGACAAGTTATTGTAAGACAATTAGATAAGTAAATAAGTTAGACAATAAGCCTAATTTTTATGATGCCGAAATGATTTCTTTTTTGTTGTATAATGAAATTTTTTTTTCAATTTTATCTTTTCTGCTTCCATGTAAATTTTATTGGGTGACTGTATTTTTATTGTAATGTAATCATAATTGAATATGCAGTTATTTTACCCCATAATTTCTACCTAGTGGTTAATTGAATTTTTCAGGTAAACATGCTAATATCAGTGTTTAACAAAATCCTGTCATTTAGTTAATGAGTAGTGTATTATATTATTAAATACCATACATAGGGTGCTTGTTTAGCTGACTTTTTAAAATTTGGTTGTTAAAAGAACCTGCATTAATGAAAGGACCTTTCTATCCCCCATTTTTTCTCATTTTAGTTTTAAGATTCTTAACATGGCAGAATCCAACCCTGGTTAGAAATGAAGTAATAGTTTTTATTACAGGTCTGAGTCAAGTTGTTATAGAAGTTTATTTTCTCTTGCGAATCCTAAAATGAATGTTTTGTTTAGTTACGGTTTTTATTTTTACAATTATATTGTAGAAGTTTATTACACCAGCGCTATCTGTAAGGTAGAGAATGTTTATACATCATGTTATTTTTGTCATTACAGCATCTTAAATGTGTCAACAAATGGAATGGGTAGTTTGTATTCATTTTGGATAGAAAATTTGTACCTGATAGGTTCTTCTGCTATTGTCTTAAGAAGACAAGAAAAAGCAAACCAGAATAACAGTTACATGTCTAAATATATAAATTTGTTAATAATCTTGTTAACAGTAATGAAATAAGGATCTATCAAGAAGTATACTTTACTTAAATTCCAATCTTGACATCATTTCTTTCTACTATCAAACGAGTGCTTGATTGGTTGCCAATCAAGCAATCGTTATCACAAGCAATCCTTGACCGTATAGAAGCAAAGACAGTACCAGCACATTATTATAGCCTTTTATGAATTAGTTATTTATGGTAGTGGAATCAAAAGTAATACAATAGATTATAATAATTAAAAAAATAGTGCTCTATATTTTTTTTTGTCTAGTCATTTGACTGATGTTGATGCAGTTCTCCACTCTTCCCTATCTAGTGCTAGTAGTTTAATTTTGGTATATCCCCTATTTCCTGCATCTGTAGCAGTTTGTTTTCCATATTTGCCTGCACAGTTTTTCCTATCTACCTGCCTCTCCAATATCACTATTCCAGGATGCTGTAAGATGTTGCAATAATAAGTCTTCTCTTCTTTTAGTTAGATTTTTCCAAATACTTGTCATTTTATCCACCCATCTGATTTTTAACATTCTCCTATAGTACCACATTTTAAAAGTTTCTAATCTTTTTTCTCAGGTACTCCGATCATCCAAATTTCACTTTCATATAATGTTACACTCCAGACATATACTTTCAAAAACGTTTTTCTGACGTTTAAATTAATTTTTTATATAAGTAAATTATATTTCTGATTGAAAAAGTTGTTTCACCAACACTATTCAGCTTTTTATATCACTCCTGCTTCGTCCATCTTTTGTAATTCTACTTCCCAAATAAAATTCTACCACCATAGTCTTCTCATCCTGTTTTTATACCCAGTGGTCCATTTACTTTGATTCTACCACATTTCATTACTTTCATTTTGTTGTTTATTTTCATGTGGTAGTTCTTGCATAGGACTTCATCCATGCCATTTACCGTTCTTCTAAATCTTTTTACTCAGCTAGAATTACAATATCAGCAAATTTTAGCATCTTTATCTTTTCACCTTGCACTGTTACTCCAGTGCTAAATTGTCTTTAACCTCATTAACTGCTAGTTCTATGTAAAGATTAAAAAAGTAATGGGGATAGGGAACATCTTTGTCCAACTCCCTTTTTTATATTACTGCTTCTTTCTTATGTTCTTCGATTATTATTGTTGCAGTTTGGTTCCTGTAAATGTTATCAATTGTTCTTCTATTTTTGTACTTGAACCCTAAATTTAAAAAACTGAACATTTTATTCCAGTCTGTTATCAAATGCCTTTTCTAAGTACATAAATGCCATGTATGTTTTGTTTTGTTTTTCTTTCTACTATTAGAGTGCTAAAATTGCTTCCCTAGTCCCTATACTATTTCTGAAACTAAGTTGATCTTTCAGCACTTTTTCAACTCTCCTGTCAATTATTCTGTACAGAATTCTAGTTAAAATTTTTTATGTATGAGTAGTTAAACTAATTGTTTGTTTTTCTTATTTATCTTCTTTGGTCATGACAATAACACTCTCTTTGAAAGCTGATGCAACTTCCTCTTTTTATAAATATTACACACTGGAACCACCATTAAGTATATCTTCAGAGGGATGAGATGAATGAATTGTAGTGTGTGTGAAAAATGCCATGCCCGACCGGGATTCAAACCTGGGACCTCCAGATGAAAGGCAGAGACGCAGCCACGGAGGCCGGCAATTTGTATAATCTATCTATTGCTTTCTCACCTGGATTGTTGCAGTAATTCTGTAAGTATCCTGTCTGTCCCAGGAGCCTTTCTGCTATTCAAATCCTTTAATTCTCTACTAAATTCATCTCTGTGAAAGTGATCTCAGTATTGTATCTCCCTTTTCATCCTCTTCGACTTCTTCCTTATGTTGCCAGTTTCTAATTCATTTCCTCCATACAATTGATCAATATATTCTATCCACCTTCGACTTTTCTTTTGTATTATAAATTAGTGTACAATCTTTATTTATTTAACACATTAGATTTTAAATTATGTTCCTTAAAATTCTTTTTAACTTTTGTTATTTCAGTCTATTTTAATGATCATTTCTCTTTCCACTTTTCAACACTTTTGTTTAATCCACTCTTTCGCTAATTTGCACTTCCTGTTTGTAGTATTTAGTTGGCAATAGTTCCTTGTATTTTCTTCATTACTATCATTCTTATACTTTCTATGTTCAGCCATCAGCTGCAGTATATCTTCTGTTATCCAGAGCTTCTACCAATTTGTTCCCCCTAAATTTGCTTCTGCTGATTTGAGAATTTCTTTTTAACATTCTCCCATTCATCTTCTACATTTTATATCTTATCATTTTTATTCAGACCTCTTGTGATGTCCTCCTCAGAAATCTTCATTACCTCCACCTCAAGCTTCTCTTAGTTCCACCAATTCATCTGACACCTTTTCTTTAGGTTTTTAAAACCCAATCTACATTTCATTATCACTAAATTATGGTCACTGTCATTGTCTGCTCCTGTATAAGCAAAGAGTAGATTCTAAAATCTTTGTTTAACCATGATATAGTCTATATCACACTTTACCATATTGTCTGGATTTTTCCATGTGATCTAAATAAGTTGATTAATTAGCATCCATATTTGATATGAGTTAATGCACAGTTAAAGGTATGAAATAAAAGTAATATTTGTATTATTGGGTAGATGCACTGTATATTTTTTTTGTGTTCAAATTATTAATTTTGTTTACTTCACAGTTTGAAATGGGGATGCAATCACTCATAGAAAATATAATTGTATATTGATGTGCAAATTGTAAATTTTATGTGCAGTTTTGTTTTCTTATTTAAGTTTGCATTCATATGTGATGTAAAAAGTCTTGCCTTTTATTATGGATCCACTACATAAAGGTTAATAAGTAGAAAGAAAATTTAGTTATTATTGTTTAATGTGATATATTATTCTTTTACTATAGATGAAGCTTTTAACGTTTTTTTTTTTTTTTTTAAGAGTTAATTTTCAGCAGATTACATAATTTTAGTATATACATTCAATAAGCATCCCTAATAGTCAATCTACTACTACTACTACTACTACTACTACTACTACTACTACTTAGATTTAAAATTTGAATATGTAATTTTTTCAATGA